>CAUYON010127939.1:0-54880 GCA_963573935.1 Arctocebus calabarensis | reverse complement strand
TAGCCTTCATATGAAAGCTATAAATTACTATATAGATACTATATAGATACTTTTTCTCTTAGATTCTTTACCAAAATTTTCTAGGATGAAAATCCTGCCCAGCAGTTCTTTACGTTGCCCAGGTGTGAAGCCAGTAGCTTTTAAATACAATCAGTTGAAACACCCTTTAGCTAAGGACCTGCCACGCAGGGCTACCACAGTCACCAGACGTGATGAGGCGAATGATCAAAGAACCCCATCATTTTGAATTGATGATGATAAAGGAAAGGAGATTCAGTATCTAGGCCTGGTGCTTGGTGTCCTCCGTGTTCAGGCTTTATGCTCTCCTAGATTAAAATGTGCTCGCCTGGATGGCACACTTTGCCACTCTCATGGTGCCTTCACCTCATGATGCTTTTTAGATGGCATTTAAAATAGAACAAACTACAGTATAATTAGAGATATTTTGGAGATCTCTGTATTTTGCTTGGAAGGCTGAATCTGAAGTTCCTGGGCCCACAGACTGAAGTTGCTGGCAAGGCACTGTAGCTGTCGAGTATGGTATTTGAGTAGAGTGCCACAGGACTTTGATTTGGGATGGCAATCATAAAGAAGCACATTTTTGGCTAGAAAAATTCCAGAGAAAAGAAAAATACATAAAAATAAAGAAGTACATTTTCCTACCATTAAGGCTGAGCCGTGATTTTGGAGAAATGCATTTTTCTTGATCTTATTCTGACCTGTCTGCCTCTGCTGAATTGAAGGTTTTTCAGTGAACTGGGGAGAGGCCATTCTTAAAAAAACCAACTATTGCAGCAGGGACAGCACAGGAAGGCAACCTTTTTAACTCCTTTAAATTAGACATTTTCTTCTCTGTTTTTTTTTTTTCCTCCTTCATAGAGCACCCTTTCTTTTAGCCTTCTTTCCTCCATACGACTCTATCCCTTTTCAAATTATGTGATTTAATAACTTCCACAGTATTCATTTGTTAGTTTTTGTTAGTTTTTTTTAATTCATTTTGTTAGTTATTATTGAACCCAAGTTTTTCTCTGCTGTGTGTCTGACATTATTTGCTTTCATCCCAGTTTGACAGTATTTACAGGAATCTACCCTGGTTGGATAATTTACTTTTTGGGTTTTTTTTCCACATTGTTTTTATTATTAAATCATAGCTGTGTACATTAGTATAATCCAGGGGCTACAATGTGCTGGTTTCATATACAATCTGAAATATTTTCATCAAACTGATTAACATAGCCTTCATGGCATTTTCTTAGTTATTGTATGAAGACATTTGTATTCTACATTTAGTAAGGTTCACCTGTACCCTTCTAAATGGATAACTTACTTTTTGAATACAAGTCATATGTATCATTTTCTTGGTATTTTGGTCAAGGCCATATTATTTCCATTCTTTCCAATGAGGTTGTTTATTGTTTAAAATGCCTGTTGAGTAAGCTGAGTTAAAAGTTACCTCTTCAATGAAGATCTTTCCTAACTTATCTAAAGTTAGTTTTTTATGTTCTGATCCTATTGTACCTGTGAATGTGAGAAATTAATTTATTTCTTCTATTAGACTATTTCCTTCTTTGTGGTTGCCTCCTCATGTTTTTTTTTTCTATCTTTGTATATTTCCCTAGCATCTCATAGCCCTTGCAATCCAATAAGAGATCAAAAATTGAGTGATGCATAAAAGAATTGATGTTCTAGCTCATGTCCTAAATACAGATGTTCTAGTTGTCTATTGCTGGGAAAACAATTATCTCTAAACTTTGAAATGTAAAACAACCATTTTAGTTTTCTCACAATTCTGTGGCTCACTTATTTGACATTTAAAAGGGAACAAATGAGTATAATTAGGGATAGTTCACCTCCCAACTCAAATGATATCAGCTAGGGGGTAGAGGACCCATTTCCTCAATGGTTTCTCCACCTCCATGTCTGGCCTCTCTCCCTCCCTGAAGCATCTCATCCCCCAGGGCTTCTCCACATAGCTGAGGCTTAGCACTGCCTCAGTGCACTCAGACTCCTCACATGGCAGCTCGTGTAGACAGTGTACAGAGAGGTCTGGGTAGAAGCCGAAAGCCTCATGATGTAGACTTGGAAGTCCCCCAGATGACACTTCAGCCATATTCTGTTGGTCAAGCAAGCCAGTAAGACCGACCAGGTTCAAGGAGACAAGTTACAAAGCATTTACAGTCATCTTTACTATACCACTATGACAATACTGATAATAAGTGCATTTAAAAGTGAGGAACAAAATCTCGGTCTCCTATTGGTCAGTACAGCATAGTACAAGCTTTAAATATTCTGCCAGTTGTCAAAATGTGTCCAGTGAGGCTCCGCGCCTGTAGCTCAGTACTTTGGGCAACAGCTACATATACCAAGAGTGGTGGGTTTGAACCCAGCCCAAGCCTACTAAACAATATTGACAACTACAACAAAAAAAATAGCTTGGAATTGCGGCGGGCACCTATATTCACAGCTACCTGTGGGGCAAGAGCTTAAACCCAAGGCTTAGGCGAGAGGCAAGAGGCTAAGGCAAGACAATTACTTAAGTCCGTTGAGGTTGCTGTGAGCTGTGTCACCACACACTCTCCCAAGGGTGAAATAGTGAGACTCCGTCTCAAAAAAAAAAAAAAATCCAGTGATATGTACTCATTAAATCAAATTCTTATTGATACTTGCAAAGAGTGAAAACCTTTATCACTGTTTTGTTAATCTCTCATCTGTCTGTAAAATATTATTTTTTTAAGATGAGTCAGTATTTGTCCGTGTGTGTGATCAGCACTGAGAAGACACAGCTAGAGGTACATTCTGCTCCCACAAACTCATTGATAACTAAGTAAATCTAAACATCAATACGAATTTTCTTTCTTTCTTTTCTTTTTTTTTTTTTTTTTTTTTTTTTGTAGAGACAGAGTCTCACTTTATCGCCATTGGTAGAGTGCCATGGCGTCACACAGCTCACAGCAACCTCCAGCTCCTGGGCTTAGGTGATTCTCTTGCCTCAGCCTCCCGAGTAGCTGGGACTACAGGCGCCCACCACAAAGCCCGGTTATTTTTTTGTTGCAGTTTGGCTGGGTTCCGGTTTGAACCACCCGCCACCCTCGCTGTATGTGGCTGGCACCCTACCCACCGAGTCACAGGCACTGCCCTGAGTTTTCATTTTTATCTATAACTAGTGTACATGTTTTGAACAGGCATGTAAAGCATGATCCCAGTCTCAAAGGACTTGTAGTCTACAGGAGAAGACTAATAATGCTCTCGAAACTATTAGCCTCCACTGAAGGTTAATGAAATGTTGAAATGTGTGCCCCCTCTTTGTGATAGGGTTAAAACTAGTAAATGTAGGAAGAATTGTGGGATTTAAAAATCAACATTTGGCAGCTACCACAGTAATAATTGTTTAGACAAAAAGGGTATTAGTAGATGCTAACATGAGTGAACTGAAGTATGGATAGATGTGTATTTGCAATCTCAAGTAATCTGGATATTTGCATAGTTAAGTATTTTTTATATACTCTGAGTACAAGATACTTACCTATTGCAAAAGGACATAACTTTATAGTAGAAAAATCTCATAGATACTGCCTTACCCAAGTAATCAAATTTAACATAGTACAGAGTAAGTATTACTTATCCAAAAGGCTTGGGACCAGTGTTTTGGATTTCTAAAGTTTTCAAATTTTGGAATATTTACCTTATATACTTACCCAGTTCTCTATCCCTAATCTGAAAATCTGAAATGCCTCAATATACAAAACTTTTTGAACACCAACATGATGCTCAAAGGAAATGCTCACTGGAACATTTCAGACTTGGGGTTTTTAGAGGAGGAATAATAGGATGAATCTGTAGCCCGTACCTTCTGATACAATGCGCTGAGACACAGTATCATTGCCCTGATAGTCTTGCCACAAATACTTCACTCAAACTGTAAAGAAACATCAACCACATTCAAGAACATTGCACAACAACTGGGCTGAACTCTTGAAAAGTGTCAAGATCATAAAAGACAGAGACCAAGAAACTGTTCCATTTGACAGGAAGTTAAAAAGATAGGAGAACTAAACACTGCTCTTAAAACCAGGCCAAGATCCCAGCATACATAAGAACACTTGAAGGATTACTGGTAAAATTTGAGTAAGGTCTATAGGGTAGGAGGTTATTATATCAATGTTAATTTTCTGAATGTTATTACTATATAGTGGTTATGTAGAAAATGTATTTTTAGAAAGTATTCACCAGAGACCAGCCTTAGCAAGAGTAAAACTCCACATACACTAAAATTAGAAAAACTAGCCAGGTGTTGTGGTGGATACCTGTAGTCCCAGCTACTTGGGAGGCTGAGACAAGAGGATTGATTGAGCCAATCCTTGAAGTTGCTGTGAGCTCTAATCCTATGGCACTCAACCCAAGGTGACAAAGAATGTGTCTCAAAATAAAAAAGAAAAAAGTATACACCTGAATATTAATAGGTAAAGGGGAATTGTGTTTGTTCCTCACTCTCCAGTGGTTTTTAAAAAGTTATCTCTAGGTCTAGGTAGGCATAAAACAAATGATGAAGCCATCGTGTTAAAAAGTTAACCTTTAGGGAATCTTAGTGAATAGCATAGGAGAATTTTCCAGAATGCTTATGCTGCTTTTGTTATGTCCAAAATTTTCTAAAGTTAAATATGTGTGGCCACTTAAGTGTTGTAGGTCCAGATATGAGCCAAACCACAGACAGATGTCACATGTTCTCACTCAGATGTGGGAGCTAAAAAGTTAATCTCATGGAGGTAACAGTAGAATGATTGGATTTAGAAAGGCCAATGGGAAAGTGAAGCATGTTCTGTGGTACAGCAGCCAGGACCACAGGTACAGCCCTAGAAACAAGAGTGGGACCTTCATGAGATAATAAGAGCTGGGCCACACTCAGGAGGTGGTGTGCACTATGGAGCAGCAGATACATAGGTTTTGATGGATGGTTGGGGACAAATTATAAGAGGTGAAAAGCCTCCAGTGGAGCTGTTATATTATGCAGGGGAAAGATTTTTATGTAGAACTATTCTACCTTTAGTCTGTGGAAAAGGCTGTATTAAGAAAATTTATAGCATAAAAACATTTTGAGTATAGTATATATTTAGGGAATTGACACAGAACAGTGGTTCAGAAGTATCTTTAATCATTTGTAAGCCCTGGACAATGAATTGTGAATGAATTTGTTTAATCATTTGTAAGCCCTGGCCAGCGTGTCTATTCTCTGAGCAGGACCTCTAAGAAACATAGTTCCTTTTTACTCTTATACACTATTGGTAAGAATGTAAATTATTATAACCATTATGGAAAACAGTATAGAGATTTCTAAAAAAAAAAAAACTAAACTAAAAATAGAACTGCAATGGAATCCAGAAATCCGATTACTGAGTATTAATACAAAAGAAAGGCTATCAGTGTACCAAAGTGATATCTCACCCCATGTTTATTGAAGTGCTGTTCACAATAGCAAAGATAAGGAATCAACCTAAGTGTCTATCAGCAGATGGATGGATAAAGAAATCTGGAATATGTATGTCATGAAATACTATCTGGCAACAAGAGAACGTAGATGGAACTGAAGGTCAAAATCCTAAGCAAAATGAGCCAGGCACAGACAAATGTCACATGTTCTCACTCAGATGTGGGAGCTAAAAAAGTTAATCTCATGGAGGTAACAATAGAATGATAGATACCAGAGTCTGGGAAGGGTGCGGGAGTTGTGGGGAAAAAAGAGGTTCATTAAGGGGTTCATTGAGGGGTACAAATATGCAGTTAGATAGAAGGGATATTTTCTGATGTTCCATAGCGGAGCACAAGGCGATGGACGCCCTGAATACCCTAACCCGATCATTACAAGATCAAGAATTATGCATGTGGTAAAACATTACGTGGACCTCATAAATATGTACAAATATCACATAAAAGAAGCATGGCTTCCTTTAAATATGTATTAATTCAGACCTGTTTCCACAGTAAACCAAAACAATCTGGATTTACTCAATGATGTGCTTTGATTTTTTTAAGAATATTTAAGGATTTTAAGAGATGAAACAAGAAACACACATAGACCACTATAATTTGGAGTCATGGGGAAACCACACAGAGTTAAGAAATGCTCTAAATCGTGGACTAAGTCTAGCAGAAACTTTTGACTGTTTTTTGTGGAACATCATGCTGAACACAAAGATCCACTGTTACCTTTACCTAAATGTTATAATTGTGTCCTCTGAGTATGTTAACTTAATAACATACTTCAAGCAGAAAAGAACATGCATTGCGATTTCTATGATTCTTACTGGTGACACCGACATTTTCTCTTTCCTCGCCCTCTCTGCCTTGTTCTTTACCATTCCTGCTATGCAAATACTCACTGTTTCTTTAAATCACCTTTAATTAAGATATTTTTCTTTCTCTTCTCCCCTTGTTGTCTTATGTTGGTAGCTTGTTAATCCTGAATGTCTAATAAATGCAAATGGATTAAAGAAAATCATGAGTTCAAGATTATTTTAACTTCAGTGGCATAATTGTTAATATCTTCTTTGTCCCCTGGGATACGCAGGATTGCATCAATTAAATTTGTCTGTGTAACTGAACACAGTAACCAGAAATGTGACTATTGTGTCTTCATCAGCCCCCGTTAGGTATTTAATTTGCCTGGCTGTAATGGATTGTCGGAGCAGTAAACGTGAGGCAAGTAATGTAAACGGTATAATGATGGTAATTATCTGAATGGATCGATCGTAGTGTTATTGCGACGCGATATTGTGGGTAGGAATGAGATATAGACACATCATATAAATTCCCATTTTCAGCTTTATTTCCTTACATATTTTTTCCAAGACATTTAATGTGAAAACAATGGAAAGCACCATTGCCATTCTCCCCTTTATCTCTTCCTATTATCCTTTGTACTGTCACCTAACACCAGCAGACCCCACAAAACCTACATTTCTCCAAAGAAATCAATGACTTTGTATTATTGCAGTGTTAGCATTTTCCCTCTTGTGATTTATGGTATCCAAATATTTGAATTGGAAGTCATTTTGTAGATTGGCTAGTTTGGTCTCTTCATTTATTAACTAAAGAATCGTAGAGCCAGCAAAGTTAAATGACTTGCTAAAGATCACACAACCTCACATTGCCCAGTAAAACTGGGAACCTGAATCTTGCCTCCACCTGGGCTTGGGGGAATGAAGGACTTCTACAAGCTGCAGGTACAGAGAAGGGTCAGTGTGACCGGCCAGAAGCAATCCCTGAAGGAAACAGCAATAAGCCAGTTTAGTGTGAGAGGAGAATAAAAAGCAGAAACAATCTAGGGGTAATGAATAACTGTGCTTAAAAAGTCCAAACGGACACTGGCCTGTGGGCAGAAGGCGCAGGCTATGGGTCAGGTGTCTGTCCATGATGAGAACTGAAAAATGTGTCAGGACCCCACCCCAGAGACTGCTGGGTTGGGGGCCAGTCACTCAAACAAGGATTCATGCCCAACAGAATGAGGATGAAACCAAGGATTAAATCTGAAGTCTGAATAACACACGGCATTGAGAATTCCTGAGACTTGATCTGTGACTAGGTAGAAATGACCTGACCTTGAAGAAGATGGTGAAAACTGGGAAAGCACAGCAGTTTTCCTTACATTCTGTGCCCCATCCTGGTCCAATCACTTTTCCTGAGTTTCATTGTTGATTCAAGTAAGAAACTGGCCTGTACTGGAAACTTTTCCTGTATCTGCCGGAGAAAACATTCAAATTACCAGGAAAAGAAAATAAAACCACACAAAGCCATGTCTTCTGCATTATCAAAAAAAATGACCACTCAAGTTGCAATTACTTGAAGGAGAAAAATAAACACCAGTGGGAGCAGAGGACACCAAGGAAAACACACCCAGAATGAGAAAGCCTGCTGTCACAGAGGGAGACGTGACAGTTCAGTGCTGGCTGTAGGGCAGGGTGGGAAGGTGTGCAGACCCCAGGCGGCTGTCTCAGAGCAGCGCATACCTGGGGAATCAGGTGAAGGGAAAAGAGGAGGGATCATGGGAAATGTGGTTGTGAATGGGAAAAAGAAGGGGGGAGCTGAACTGCTATGGTGATAGAGGAGACTAGGCCAGCCTCCCTAACCAGCAGCCATTCAGGAGGCTCAAACAAGGGGAGAGCGAGGGTGGAAGAAGCCAGCGTGGACACGATGTGCTCTGATAAAACAGAAAGAATGACCTGAGAAAAATGGGAGCAGAAAATGAAGAAAAGGTGATTGTTGCACATTTAAGAGAGGGAGTCAAAGGACGTGATTTTTAACTAGACAATAACAAATATAGGCAAGATGAAAAAGAATATAGTGACACTATTAACTGTCCAGCAAGGGGTGGTCAGGAACAGGGCAGGAGAGGGAGAGACACTTCACTGAGAGTCTACCTTCTAGTGTAGTTTGACTTTGGGAATCATGTTAATGTTTTATATATTAAAAAAAGTAAAATGAGGGTGGCACCTATAGCTCAAAAGAGTAGGGCGCCAGCCCCACATACCGGAGGTGCCGGGTTCAAACCCAGCCCTGGAAATAAATAAATAAATAAATAAGTAAAATGAAATCAAGAGAAGCAGAAATTAAATTTGAATATTACCAGAAAAAATGAACTACAATGAATTTAAAATGAATATCATAACCCACACAAAAGGGGAATGAGAGCAAGAACCAATCTAGCAGCTTTCGAACAAAGTAGGCCAAAGAAAGAGAGAAATGTGAACTCTGCCTAGTGTTCTTACATAGTGTAACAATTTTGTACACATGGCAGGATTGAAAAAAGTCAGTATACAATGATGTTGGGAGCCTGTGTTCTTATGGTACAAGAAGAAAAATACAAATATGAAAAGAATGAGTCAAGGATGAATTTTGTGGGGGTTGGGTGATTGGGGGATGAATGTGTGTGTGTGTGCATATGTGTGTATGGAGGGGAAGAAAAATCCTCCCACTGAGAGGAGGTAGAAACTGATTCCTCAGTAGCAGTTAGAGAAAGTTAAAACCTAGATCTGGTCTCTAAATAGCATTTCTCAACTAAAAGAAAGTAGGATTCCTAATGGCTGATTTCAAGGATAGGGCAAGGAGAAACAAGATGGGCCTGGAACATCTCCCTGTGCCAAAAAAGAAAGTGTTTTTAAAATGATGGATACGTGTTAAAAGTAGACAGACACCACCAGCTTAAAAGAGCTCCCCTGCCCTAACTGGGGCAATTGCAGTTTGAACATCAAAGTTAATACTGATAGTAAATGACTCAGGACCCCTGTAATATAAGAACCCATAGATGCATACTGATAAATACATAGGGAAAACCCTTCCTGATGATAGAGGAAACTGATAAGTAGTAGAGTAGATAGAAGAATAGAGTTAGAAATCTCCATTCATAACGCAGGCAATCATAGATTCAGTGAGAATCATCAGTGGTTGCTGTGGGTGACATGGATGAAAGTTTGATGAGCAATAGAGTATTCTCATAGTCTTGAAGTATCTCCTCACAAACTCCTTATAGAAATAAAGACAGTAACTTTACCAGGGAGAGACGTGGCAGAACCCCTCTTAACCAAATGATGAAGGTTAACATGCCCAGCACGGGACGCAGGGACCCCGGGTGACCAGCAGTGCACCCTGAGAAGAGCCCAGCTTGCTGCTGTGCTATTCCTGCCAAGCGTATGTGAGGGAGCTTCAGATAACCCAAATTAAGGGATGTTCTGCAAAATAACTGGCTTCTATTCGGAAAGGACAGGACCGAAAAGGAGAAGGAAAGGAAGGGAAGGGAAGGAGAAAGGAAGAAGGCAATCAACAGCATAAAAAGACGAGATAACAGATTAAAGGATGCTGGACGAACAACAGTGACGACTGAATGCAGGGCATGACTTGGATAGGACTGTGGATGGGAAACAGTTGCCATAAAGGACATTATGGGGACAGTGACGGGATTGGCATGAGGACTAGAGATCAGACACTATTTCCTAAAGTTGACAACTGTACTGTGGTTGTGTGAGATAATGTCTTTGTCGTTTGAAAATACACATGGAAGTATTTAGGGATAAAGGGCATCCTGTGTACGGGTTATTCTTCAGGTACACAAAAACAATTGGAGAGGGAAAGAGAATGGCAGATGTGGCAAAATGTTAACAATTAGGGAATCTCAGAAATGGTATGTGAGAGTTCTTTATATTATTCTTGCAAAATGTTTGTAAGTTTAAAATTTTTTTTTTTGAGACAGAGCCTCCAGCTGTCACCCTGGATAGAGTGCTATGGCATCACAGCTCACAGCAACCTCCAATTCCTGGGCTTAAGTGGTCTCTTGCCTCCACCTCCCAAGTAGCTGGGACTACAGGCGCCCGCCACAACACCCGACCATTTTTTGGTTGCAGCCATCATTGTTGTTTGGCGGGCCCTGGGCTGGATTCGAACCTGCCAGCTCAGGTATATGTGGCTGGCACCTTAGCCCATTGAGCCTCAGGCGCTGAGCCTTAAAATTATTTTCAAATAAAAAGTTTAAAAGACTGGAGGAGGGTGCCCCCTGTGACTCAGGTAGGGCGCTGGCCCCATATACCGAGGGTGGTGGGTCTGAACCCGGCCCCAGCCAAACTGCAACAAAAAAATAGCTGAGTGTGTGGTGGGTGCCTGTAGTCCCCCCAGCTACACAGGAGGCTGAGGCAAGAGAATCACCTAAGCCCAGGAGTTGGAGGTTGCTATGAGCTATGACACCACGGCACTCTACCAAGGGCGATAAAGTGAGACTCTGTCTCTAAACAAAATAAATAAATAAAAACATGGTGGGGAGAAATTATGAAAATAAATATTGATCACCTAAAAATCATTCTGTACTTTTGAAAGTGCTGATTTGAAGTTCAGTCCCCCAACTTCCAGATGTCAAGGAGAGTTGTAAGGAAGGGCTACTTTGAAACAAATGTGCTCAAGGGGTTGGGACAGGTGGTCTTGGTACAGCACAGGGAGGGGTTACCTTGCACGGTTCAGGATTGAGACAGGAGCCTGCAATGGCTGCAGTGGAAACAGCTCAGCAGATGTGGAAAGAAGTTCACGTGCCACCATCTTGTGCTCCTTCTAAGGCCTGGTATTGCTTTTATTTTCCTCTTGCTATTCAGCAGGGTAACCTAGTAACCATATTCAATATCCACATACCTACATGGCTCTGAGAAATATGAAAGCAGTAATTTTAACAAAGAGGGAGTTGGTAAGAGGGATACTTGAGTATAGTTCAAGTCTTACATTTCTCATTATCTTCTTATGTTCAAAAGTCATTGATTAACAATGAAAATAACATACTTAGTTTGCATTTGGAATTATGCTTTCAGGACCTTACCTGTGATATTTTTCTGTGGCCTAAACAAATATTAGACCTTGAGACTGTGACACATCTTAATGAAGTGGATTAAGGCATTTCTTACATTTACATTTTCATAGAATGAAGTAAACATGGTAATCTTTTTACAGAACATTCTCACATCAAGCCAAGATTTGATTTTCTACCTGTTCAGAATACCAAGTTTTGTGTTTCTTTAAATTGTAATGTATTCTTGTGAGCAAGTCGGTAAGATGGAAGTCATCCCTGAGATATTTATGATAGTACTTAGATAAAACTTGTCAAAGGTACTTCTAAAAGATTGTTTTGGATCCTGAGGAGATATATTTAGTAACTGTATTGAATAAGTTGTCACATAATACAACATTTCATTGATTTATTTGTGTTACTTTTGTATGTTACCACAGGCAGAGAATTCAGCCTTGGCTTTGGAAAATGAAAATCAAAGAGAACAGTATGAAAGATGTCTTGATGAGGTAAGAAGGATGGAGAGGGTCCTGATCAGAGGCTGCACTAGTTAGGGTCCTCTTTATCAGATATTAGTGCATGTGTGTTACCAGCCTCCATAGAACATCAGAGCAAAGGCAAGTTTTCAACATGTGGCCAGTAGGAAGAAAGGACCAGAGAGAGAGACAGCGTGTGTATGTTTGCATGCATGAGTCTGCTTCCCTCCCTCCCAAATTCCTAATCCCAGCCAGGCATTTATATGTTCCTTTGGCTATTGTTAAATATTCTTGGACCACAGGTGCGGCGTGCTTCCCTGTATGGTAAGTTCCTCTGTCCAACAAGCATTCTCCCTATGAATGAGATGAGGAAAAACAAGTCAGGGCATGTTGCATCTCCATTTGGACACCATTTACGAAAAAGCAAGTTTTGACAGAGTGGGCCGAAACAATATTCACAGTTGGCAACCAGAGGGAAAATAATCAGTAGATTGAGAAGGTGCCAGGAAGAGAGTGGGAAGTGAGGAAGAAAATTTGAGTAGAATGGAAGAAGACAGGGCCACACACATGAGTAAACTCTATAAATATTTGTTAATAATGAAGAGATAAGAACTAAGACGGTGGGTGTTTGAGAGTTTCTAGGAGGCAAGGGGAAATTGAAGGGTACACAGATTTCTCTTCCTCCCCTCACACAATCAGGGACTATACCAACAATTCATGCTGTACTTTCCTACGAGGATTGGACATTCACCTCCCTGACAAGTTTTCACCTGAGACCTGTCAGTGATTGCAGTCATTATTTACACAGGATAACTTCTTTAGTAACCTGTCCGATACCCCAAAACTCACAGTATTCTGAGAGGTTCAGTACGAGTTGTATAACAATGTAGCTGATGCAAAATTTAGGAAAATGAAAGAAAACTGTATTTAACCAGGTTCTATTACTTTAGCAATGGGAATTACCAATATATGTTGGTTTTTTTCTCCCCATTAACCTCAGGAAAACCTTTCCCAGCAATTTCCTCTTGATATTTCCTACCCTATCCATTTCTCAGTTCTCCCATACGTTGTTCCAGAGGTTGATGGGGTGGATAATAAAGAACTCCAGCTCAAAGCCCAGCTATGGCATGAGTCTAGCACTAAACATCTCTTGTCCCTTCACCCAGACATGGTTTCTCTCCTCTGAGTGTGGTAGCACTTGGTACTGCCCCACACCAGGGTTCTTAGAATTTGATCCCTGGACCAGTGGCATCAGACTCCCCTGGGACCTTGTTAGGAATGCAGATTCTCAGGCTCTGCCCCAAACCTACAGAATCAGAGCCTTGGGGTGGGGCCCAGTGGCCTGTGTGTCAACAAGGACTCCAGATGGTGCTAATGTGCTCACCAGTTCACACAACTGTCCACATAACACAGACTGCTTTATATGAGTTACTTATATGGGGTTGAAGAACTCACAGAACATCCCCAGAAAATTATCTAGTTGCTTAATATTGGATATTTTAATTTAATATTCCCAGTCATACACCTGGGTTACTCAAGAAAAATGGTGTTTGCAATTCTCCATCTTTTCAGAATTTAAGAAGATCAGAATAATCTTTACAATGTCCAAAGTTAAAAGAATCGCAAAATGAATTGTCTCTGACATGGCTCAGAGTTTGGTGAGGCTAGTTCAGCATCCTTCACCTCTACTCCTTGGGCTCTCGGACCAATCAAAGTTTAGGGCAAGGCAGACTAAATAGAGTGAAGGATATTTAAAGGAACACTCAGTGCCCTTGGGTCATATGTATTGATCAACAAAGTTTCACTTTAACCTCCTGCACAGAAATTCCTAAAGAGACTTAATCTGTGTTCAGAAGCCAAATTTATGTGATTCACACCACAGAAACTTCTTATTTGTCACAATTCTTCCACAGCCCCCCAAACCTTCCACCAAAAAGCTCACATTTTGTAGAAACTCATAGCCTGTTTTCTTTGTGTGCTCCATGCCTGCATACTATAGATTTATCAAAGTTTGTGGGATGAAATGTAAGTTTTGCCTACAAAATCACTGAAGACAGACATTTTAGAGGGAAAGTCCCTCTGTTCTTAATTGCAGAAATTAATGGTTGCCAAAGAGAGGACTTGCCACAAAAACCACCTCTGAGCAATACAAATGTTTTGTATTCATGAACACTGGCCCTGATTACACATGCCAGTTGTTTGGTAAGTAATTGCATGAGAGCAGACAATCCATTTCTATGTGTTGTAAGAAAACACTCTCAAAGGGGTAGTTGAATGTAGTAATAATGCCAACTGGAAATTCTTTTCAAGGCTTTTTATACTAATTAGACAGACTAACAAGGTAAGGCCTCATGTAAGTTATTTCCTTGCTAGTGGGTTGCATAAAACATAGGAGTGGATAAAATGTCAGTTTAAAATATTCTTCAACCCGTTTTGCCCTAATTATTATTTTCTGGGAAATGAAAAACCTATTGAGGATTTGGGAGGGGAAAGCTTTGGAGTCCGAAATTCCCTCTGTGTGTTCTAATAAAAGGTTGCATTTTTTCAGAAAGAAACAGATCCACATTCCAAGACACACACACGCACCCTCTCTTTCTAGACGTACAACCTTCCCCATCCCCTCTGCTGCTCCTTATCGCATCTCCTTGCCTTGCAGGCAAAACCAAGGATTAACTCTTGCAGCATCTTTCTTGCCTTAAATTTTGATTGGACCCAGAACCCCCCCCAGGAACAGAGAAGCAAGGGATGCTGAACAAAGGATTAACTCAATTTCGCTCGGGAATTTGGAGTTTTTTATGTTTAAATGTAATTTCTTAGTATAGCCGTTTGACAGACTGTTTACTAGCAAGTCATGAATTTCTGTTTATGCACAGTATTATCCTGGCCACAGTTTCTTTCAAACCAACTATACCCATGTAAAAAAGTATAACGAGGCCGGATTTGGTGGCTCACTTTTATAATCCTAGCACTCTTAGAGGTCAAGGGTGTATCGCTTGAGCTCAGGAGTTTGAGACCAGCCTGAGCAAGAGCAAGACCCTGTCTCTACTACAGAAATAGAAAAACTAGCCAGGCGTGATGGCAGGCACCTGTAGTCCCAAAGGCTTAGGCAAGAGGACTGCTCAAACCCAAGCATTTGAAGTTGCTGTGAGCTATGATGACACCATGGTGCTCTACTCAGAGCAAAAGAGTAAGACTGTCTCATACACACACACACGTATAATGAAACATATTAAATCATAAAATCAGTACAATAACATCTCTGATCACTGCATTGCATTAGAGAGATGCAGTAGTGTCTTATAAACCTTTATTGGCTGTCAGCCTTACACAGACCCTGGGAGCTCCATGTTGCTCCCAGCCTGGCAGGAGAGTTGAGAGGGTTGTATAGTTATAATGAGGTGCCAGAAACTCAGAGCAAACCAGGTGCACTGGGAACTTTGGGGACATGGTGTGCAGTCAGTACAAGGCAGGTGAAGCCCTGGGTGTGTAAGCAGGGAAGGGTACAGAACTGGAAAGGTGTCTTCAGCAGAAATAGCTAGAATAAGTGAGGTTTGAGATCCAGAAGGCAAGGACCTCTCATCCTAACCTGTTCAGCAGACTTAACCTGGAGACCTTTAAACTCTGCTGGCCAAGTGAGTCTGGTCTAAAGTAGAACCTGGACATTCAAATTTTTGAAAGTACTTCAGGGGATTATAATTTTCAGCCAAGGCTAAAAAACTTGCAATTAGATTCTCTGAGTGCTGTAGTTTAGACAGTTTCAGAAATTTTCAGTAGTAGGATGAATGCTCTGTCCCCAAGCTTAGGTACAAGGCTAGAAGAGCACAGACCTGTGTGGTAATTTTGGCATACCACTGATTTTTCAACAGTGTCTGAGTTAATACAAAACTATAAACAAAGAAAAAAAAAAAAAAAGGAAACCACAGCCCAGAGTTTCTCAAAGTGCATTCCTGGGAACCCTCCCATCTTGCCCAGAAAGATATGTGGTGATTGCTAAAAATGAGCATTCTTAAATTTCACTCAGCCCTTTCAAGTCATTATGTGGGGAAAGGAAATTGGCGACTTTCACAAACATTCCAAAGGGAGCTTCTACACACAAAGTAGGAGAAACAGCCCTCCCCGTCAGACTATTAGAGCTGAGCCAAGTCCTTATAGTCAGCGAGGATGCCAGAGTCGAGTTCCCCAATACCCACACTTTAAAGCACAAGAGCATGGAAAAATGGACCGTTGGATAGAGCTCAGAAATAGAAACACATCAGAATTTCTTCTAAACCTAGGCTAAATAAAGGCAGAAGTCAGTTTAGTTTTCATCTGTCCCTCTGATCTGAGACTGGATTGTGGAATGGAATCATTTCCAGGACCTTCTTATGTATATCCCACAACTGGGCCCCACGTAATCTTGAAAATTAATTTCTTAATAGACATAGACAGAAATTAACCGATAATCTCCTTCTTGTTTGCCCCTAACTCTTTAACAGCTGTAAAGCCACACCTACATTATGTTGCCCATTATTTCTCCAGGACCTGGAATATTCTCGGCCCATGCTAAGTGCTTTATATATATATGTGGAATGACTGAGTGAATGTATCAGTGGATGGAGAATATCAGCAGGAAATTAATTTCCAAATTAGTTTTCCCCCAAATCCCATAGACATATTTAGACTAACTTCTTCAGTTATCTTCTCAAAGATGAACTCACATGTCTGTGCCAACTCCCAAAATAATCCAAGTCTCTTAAAAGACTCTGATTTTAATTAGAAGAGACCACAGGGGCTTTGGATCAGGACGACTGGGGTTCAGATGCTGTTACAGCTACCCTACTTTTGTGTCACATGGGGTAGTGTATTTACTTCTTCTAGTTTCTTGTTTTTATCTTATAGTATTATAAAATACAAGGTAAATTAATATAGGTACTTAGTGACATATTTATATGTGTATATTATATGCACACACATGCATACACACGCCTTATTCCCTTACAAATAAAATGTCTTATTCTTAAACTGCTTGTTTGAAAATGTGTTCTCTGAAGTTTGACTGGCCTGATTCACGTTTAACATTTATGGGGCAAGGTCTTGTCATCTATCAGGTCCTGTCCTAGGTGGTGATTATGTCTGTCATCTGATGAATTTTTCACAACTGTACAGGTAAATAATCCCCCTATTTTGTGGCTGAGAAAAGTCAGGCTACTTTCCCCTCCAGTAGATGGCAGTATACAAAATTAACATGGCCAGGTTTATTAACCCAAGTCTTTGTTGTGATCTGGTTAATATCTCTCCTGCTTTCCCCCAGCTACCTCAGTTGAGAAGCATAGAAAATTTCTTCAAAGCACATTTTCAAAAACATGTGATTTTTGGCCCAGGTTTTTAAGTGACCTTGCTGATGGTGACAGTTGCTTTGCATGATGAAATAGCACATGAAAGCATGGAGGCGAGATGGCAGGCAGGACTGCCAAGCAGCTCAATAGTCTGTCAATCCTGTCAGAGACTATTGAGCTGCTTACTCCCCCATGCATCACCCTGAAACTCCCCACCCTCTGTCTCTGCCCTGGCCTGTCTTCTCAAAGTGGTGGGAGTCAGTTTCTTCTCTGAATAAGTGCCCTAGTGTGGCTTCTCATTCAATCTCAAGAACTGTTTGGCAATAAAGCAAGGGAAAGCTCCATGGCCCCAACATTTCCTCCTTTTCCCTACCCACTTCCAGGGAAGTGTGTGGAGGAATCAGGAACCCTGGAAATTTGGCCAGAAAGAAGAGCAGTCAGGCATCAGAGGAGCTGGCTTGTCTGAGAGAATTCTTACAGAGAAAGAATCAGGCAATGTACTTGGGCCTTCTCCTGAGCATTTGTGTCTCACCCTCATTCCTGCTCCATCTCCTGGTAGTCTAAGGAAGGCATAAGGCAAACCAAGGGATTCAGGAAAACCAGCTTTGCTCAGTATAGCTCAAGTCCTCTGGCTCAGGCTAGCTGCCATTTTTCCTTTATTTGGGGAGGAAAGTTGGCAGGTGACACTGGAAGTGACTTGTTCTCATTAGCTGGGTATAAAACAGGTATGTGGTTATTAGCAACCCAAGTGCTTAGAGCATAATGCCAGGAGGAGGGCAGAGGCCCATTTTGAGCATCATCCCGCGAGTCTGTTAAAGGTTATAGGCACATATTCCAAACAACTATTCTATTGATATATCTGAGAAGTGAGCTATTAAAAATAGTAACAAAACCTAGGACACTGCCATTATAGACAATACAGAGGAAAGCATTTGTACAACCTTCCTGCTCTTCTGCAAAGAATCTTTGAGTCCTCCTGGGTAATATAACCCTATGTCCATAGGTAAAGAAATAATGCATTTGTATATCTTTATTCAATTTTCAGGTAAAGCAGACAATTATCCAAAGAATATGCCAGAAGAAACTGTGTCAGATATAGTCTGTAAACCTATAGGGCAACTGCTCGGACTACAGATATATAACATATTTCTTCCTGTGGGCTGTTACAGTTAAGATTTTAGTCTATGTCTCCTGTTAAATCATGGATAGAGCTATTTTATGTGACTGCAGTTACACAGAATGGTTTAAGTAGGAGACCAGTTGGGCAAAAGAAAAGAATATCTTGATATTTGACAGTTTTGTGAGAATGTAAATCAAATCCAAAGTTTGAGATCCAGAAGAAGTAAATAATTTATGGTATGAATTAACTTTGGTACATTGCTCTTGATTCAACCTGTATGAATAGTTTAATTCTTCTGTTTTGTTTTATTTGCCAACAATAAAATAGGTGACTTATAGTTTGACTTTAAATTCTTAGTTTCTTCAGAGTTGGAATAAATGTATAAAGGCCGAAAGATTTTCACAGTTATGCTGTTGGTCAATTTTATGGCCCACATAACATTTACCACTATTGTGATCACTTATAAGTAAAGTGATAAAGGCAAAATAACACACCAGTTAGTGACAGAATGGTTTCCTTTGGTCAGCAGCAGTTCTTGAGTATCCTTCTTTAACTTAAACTTCACTTAAAAAAAATACCTAAGAAAGTCCTCTGTTTTTTACTTAATGACAATAGTGTAAATTTGGAAAGACTTCTGATGGAAAAAGAAAATCTTTTTGTACATACACTTTAATCAATTATGGATAATCTGATTTATTTAAAGTCATTTACTGCTTGTGGCATGACTGCCTCCTAATCAAAAGTTGATGACAGCCTGTGTCATAATTTTCTATGCAACTTACTAGTAGCCAACTATCACTAAGGATGTGCTGTTTTGTCAGTATTGAGTCAAGAAGCAATTAAGCTCCATGAAAACATTCTTACTGTATAATCTGTTCCACTATACTAGACAGGGAAATAAGTACAAATAGTTTGGCATCACCAAAAATGATTTTGCTGCCATGGAAAAAGAGGATGAAAGTGTGTCCCTCAGTTTTTGGTTGAATGTGAGAGTTACTATGATGATTAGGCATTTATCACACTGTGTTATAACTGTGTTTTTGCCAGCCTGCTACCCATTATCACTCTTTGAAGTCAAGAACCAGATCTCAATCCTCTAGCTTTGTAAGTAGATACTTAGAAAATTGATGGGAGGAAGGAATTAATGAACCAGAAGCACCTTATGTCTAGGACATTTAGATATTCTGACTTGGTCGTTAATGCTCTCAGTGTCAGTTATCACATGAAATGTTTACAGTTTATGGATTGCAGAAAATAGACCACCTACTTTACCCATCCACCTTAATTATCAACAGTAGCTGTGTGGCACATAGCTTAAAGATTATGTTGACGTGTGGTAGGTAGTTCCATGTCAAGTGTTTGAAGTTTGCAGATGAAATAGAAATCTTAGCACAAATACACAGATGATTGGTTATCTGGAGAAAATGCCAGATCCTTGAAATACCAGGGATATATTATGTTTTACATGTGGCCCTTAGCTGAGATTGTGTTATATGCCTAGTCCTAAACTAGTCGCTGGAGAAGAATGAAATTGCCAAGATTGGCTTAGATGAATCAAGATTCACTGCCTTGGGCTGAGGAGGGACCCAGCTTGCTCTTGTGTCCTAAGCTATCTAATACCTGAAGAAAGTTAGGGTTGTTAATATATTAGTAAGGATTATATCTGGTTGTATAGTGGAAAGAACTCAAACTAATGGTGACTTTTTTATTTCTTTCTCACATAGAAGTTCTGTAAATAGTACAGTTCCATGATATGATCAGGACTAGGCTTGTCCTATTTTTTTGCCCACAAATGCTTAATCTATGACTTTGATTGTCAAGATTAGTTGCTAAAGCTCCAGCCATAACTGTAATTCATGTCCCAGACAGGAAAAGGAAAAAGATGGGTAAGGCCCCTTCTGCTTAAAGATTCCCTATAAATCCAAGAAAATAGACTGCTTCTATCTTATTGGCCAGAACTCTGTCACATGGAGACACTTAGCTACGAGAGAGTCTGGGAAATGTACTTAAATGTACCCAGCAAAAAAAAAATGGAATTTGTTACTCAGGAAGAAGTGGAAAATTGGGTAACAGAATAAATAACTACCAGAATCTGTTACAAAAGGGAGCAATGACAAGAGGATGACATAAATAAAGACATTGAGGTTGAAAGCAGGGCAGGGAGGGCACAGCGAGCTGTCCCTATTCTCGGCCATTCAGCCTCTCTCTATTGCAGGTAATTTTAAGCAGTGAAATAGACAGCAAAGGAATAGGAAGGCAGGCAAAGGACATGGTAAATTGGCAAAGCGTAGGAACTGTGTACAGATAATTAGGATTGTGTTTTGCACTGTCATATTTTAGCCTTTTTGGAGTACTTTACATTGAAAGGATATTGTTTTTCTAAATATGGAAATGTGGATGTCAAGTTATGAGTGATCTTTCAAGCCTAACCATCCTTATTAGCAACAAGGGCACCTTTGGAAAAAGCAAAATATTACCAAAAAGAATAGGCTTATTATGAAAAGAGTCCGATTCTCTGGAAGTGGTGGGGAAAAGCAATTGAGGAGCTAATTGGCTACAATAAGCTGTGGGAAACTTATGGGCAAATTAGAGTCCATACATACAGAGTTTCAGTATTATTTATGGTGACTTTTTTCTTTATTTTTTTAAGGTAGCCAACCAAGTTGTTCAAGCTCTGCTCACTCAAAAGGTAGGTCACGTTCTGGCTTTGGTCTTTTCCGGGTACTCATATCGCTAGATTGGAACTCATGCGGTCAGACTCAATTTGTGATTGACAAATGCGATACTTTTGTATTCGTTTGTGTAGGTTAAAACTATGTGGTTTAGATGGTATATGAAGTAACATCAATGATCACTAGAATCATGAAACTCCGTTTCTTGGTAAAGTAATAGAAAGCCGTTTGAAGATGAAAGATTTCCATGTACCCAGGAAGAGTAGCCAAGCTATCATTTTTAGTTAGTAAATGCAAACTTTAAATAAGTTGGTGAGTCTACCTGTTCCCATAAAATGGATATCCTGTTTGGACAGGATTAGAAAAAGCAAGAGATCTTTGAGATTCAGTAAGTTATTTCATTTCTCTGCGCCTTAATCCCTCTTTTGAAAAGTGAGGATGATAATTCCCACCCCCCATGACTGCTGTGGTAATAATAAGAGAGGAAGCATCTGGTCGAGTTCCTATAGGAGTCAAGTTGTGGTAATTGTAAAATAAATGGTAGCTGCTGCACATGGAATTTCAATACCTACTCCTCTGCTATCTTCCCATTCTCTCGTTTCACACAAACATGAGATCACCTTTTAGGAGCAACTGGATAAATGCTTTGCCCAAATTTGGCTTATTTGATGAATTTTATTGAATGTTTTTCATCTCTAGCCATAATGGTTTTGAGAAGCTAAATTCTTGATCCTCAGATTTTGTTTATTTTGATTTCTTTTTCTGTGAAATGGAGACTCCTTCTCCAAAAGGAAATCTTAGATCATGCAGCATATTCAGGAAGATGCAGCTAATGAGAGAAAACTAAATTATACCATTTGGGCGTTTTTAGTTGAAAATAATTTTGTTAGAGTTTGGCTGCTTCTCATGTAGATAAATAAACATTATTTTTAATTTATACAAGCATTGTGATAACATTTTTACTGGATTTGCTCCCCTACTACTTCTATCAAAATGTGTCATGTTTCCTTCTGTAAAGAATCTTAACATCTTCAAGTTTTACACTAACAACACATAAATAAAGAGATTTGAGTATACGTATGTGGGTTAAAATTAGGTTGTATCATGAGTAACAGGGATCCAAAATAGGGGGTAGGGTAAATAAACTAAAATGTTAGGTCTTTCTTTTACATAAATCAGCACATAGGTAGGTCAGGATGGTATGGTAGCTCTGCTCATCATGTAAATAGTCTCTGGCTTCTGTCTTATTCCATGTGGTCCCCATTTCAAGGTCACCTCATAGTGCAAAGTGACTCCTCTAGCTCCGGTCATCACATCTGTCCTCCAGTCATCAGGAAGGAAAAAGCTAAAGTATATGAAGAGGGGAAAGGGTAGACACTAGCTGTGTTTTAGAGGAGACTTCCCAAAGCTTTCATGCATCCTTGCTTCCTGGGGCAAACTTTAGTCACACAGTGAAGCTGGCACCCAATGAAGCTGGCAAAGAAATCTCTGTTCTGTGGGTATGTGCCCAAGTGAAAATTGATTGTCACACTAATGTGGAAGAAGATGAGAAATAGATACTAGAAAACTTGCAATTTCTGCTCTAACATTTTTGAATGCCTTTCCTTTTCCAAAGGCTTTAATTTCTCGATTATTTTCCCCCTGTTTGGAAAGTCCATGCTGATTTAATCACAAACCTAAAGCAGGAAGGGAGCAGGTATCTCAGCTCCATGTGCAACTGCTGAAAGACTTCTTACACCTGTCTTTTTAATGGTGCCTCAGGAAAGAGACAAGGAAGCTGTCTGGAACAGTAAAAAGGAAAACGGGACCCTTCAGGTCAGCCACAAAAAAAAATAGCTATACAAATCCAAATAATAACTAGTAAACAGATAAATCTAGCTGTATACAGTTAAGTAGTGAGACAGAGAGAGAGGTGCTACCGTGAGATAGCGTACCTCAGGGACACCACGGGGCAGGGAGAGATGCCAGGGCCTTTCAGAGATGCCAGAAGAATCATGTTCTGCAGAATTGTGTGCCTTCGAGTTTTTAAAGGGGCTGTAAAATCGCTTCACAAAAAACTAAAATTTCTTTTTAATTAAGACCACAATATAGGAAATAAGACGTACTCCAAATGCAGATCAGAAAACAAATTCTAAATAGGGACGTAGATGGCACAGAGAAAAACAGAAAATCGTGAGTGATTTATTCTAGTCACAGAAAAATCCTTGAGGTGAAATTACAGGCATAACCATGCAGTTTTAGAATATATCATTTGTTATGACGCAAAAGCAAATCTGTCATGGCTTCAGCCCTTCACTGGGCAACCAAAGGAGCATTTCTCAGGACACACTGTGAATCGGCCCAGAGAGGTATCCTGCAGTAATAGAATCTACCGGTACTGATAGAAAAAAAATGTATTTCCATAAGTTTAGCAGCTCCTGTTAAATGTACAGATGGTGTCCTAAGTCCAGTAATTCAGTTTATCTCAAAAATCTGTAGATTTCCTTAAGAGCAGACTCCCTTAGATCAATAATGCTAAAGCGACAATATTAAACCCAGCTCCCTTCCCATTATGCCTCCAAATCATAGGTCCAGGTCTACAAGTGCAAATGAAATCAATATTTCAGGCTAAACCCATATTTTTTGTCTGAAATATATTTTATCTTTATTACATCAATTACACTTGCTGATAATGTAACTCTCCTAGGTTTTTCAGTGGTTTTTTTTCTTTGCCACTTCCAAACTTGGAGAAAAGCATTTTCTCATGGTTAATTTCTCCATATCAACAATCTCAGTCTTATTTGCATGGACTTTGGAATAACCAAATATTCATATGGTATTTTTTTTAACCATAATGGAGTAAGCCTGGTATAACTTGGACAGCCATTTGGATAGAACTAGAAAACAATTTTGTAGCTTGTAGCTGAAAGAAATTCAAAGCCCTACTTATTTCTTTCATAGGAGGGGCATTCAGACCATCTTTGTCCCTTCTTTCACAATGCTGCACGTATGATCTGGTTCCTGAAGAGGGTTCGTTTATATTTACTGAGCATTTACAAGCAGTCAAACCCCACATCAGCGTGTTAACCACATTAAGTCATTTTGTTCTCACTGCAGACCTGTGAGGTAGGACTAAGAAAATAATTTGCCCATAGTTCCAGTTGCTTGGCGCCAACAGAGCCTGCACTGTAACCTATGGCTGTTACACTGCAAACCACAGGCTCTGAGATCCATTTAGTTTTTTACTGTTTTTCTCCACTGTATTTGGTAGGTCAGAGAGGGAAGCTGTGAAAATCAACAGATGGGTTGAAATCCAATGGTTAGATATGCTTGCAGCTAATAAAACAAAAGGGCAAGCAACTTTTGGCTGGTCTTTTCTAGCAAGAAGAACTTTCAGGTTCTGACATGCGCAGAGTAAAAGTGACTAAATTTGGAGTCAGCTTTTCTCAGAAGCAATTGTGTTTGGAACCCTAGAATTTCACAGTTGCCAAGGACCTTAGCAAGCCTTTAATCCTGAGATTATCAACTAGCTTTGGTAATGGGCTCAGTTCACCAACATTCTATAAAGTGTTTAGCCATTACCCAGATTAAAAATGCTTTAATCTGAAGGCCTTGAGGAGGGAGGCCCATAGTGCTCAGTTTGCCACAGTACTTGCCACTTCCAGTGCTTCCTGTGCAGTATTCTAATTCAGTCACACATTTGTGTCACCGGGTTGCCTTTTTAGGTGTTTGTTGTTAAGCACCTGGTTAGTCTGAGATGTTACCAGCCATTTCCAGAAATGGCTTTTCTTTTTACAGAAGTCTTGATGCTTATGGTAGAGATAGGCAGGTTTCTGTAAAAACTGCTGAGAAGAGACACTGGTGGGTTTGGTGGCCATTAAACTCCAGGGAAGGAACAACATGGCAGCTGACAAGCCATCCCATGAAGTAGGTAAGACATCAAGCCTAGTTTTGTGTAGCGCCTTAGTTTACAGGTGAGGAGACAGAAGCCTAATTGGAATAAACCATTTCTTCAAGGTCAAAGTTCTGTCCTGCTCTAACCCCAAACCCGGTGTAGTCTCATGATAGACATTGCCTCTGAAATTTTGGGCATACCACTGTAATATCAGTTTTACTTGATAAAATCAGTTTGAAATAATTTTCAACAGTACTCAGGTGGTAATGTCAGTATATTTCCTGTGTATAAGCTATCAGCTTTTTCTCAAATTTCCTTCAGCCTGATGCTAATAATAGTTTTACTCTCAAGTACATAAAGTAACCGTATGCCCACAGGTACTTATGGCAGTGGTTTTAGAATCTTTTTCAGCCCAAGTGCAGGTGAAACTTAGCAGGATTATGGTGGATCCTCTGGGCAAGTGATGGTTTGGGATCTTTAAGATGACCGGAGGCCCCTGAGACTAGTGTACCGCATTGCTGAATGCGGTTTGCTCATCTCTTTCACCTTCACTACAGCGCCTTCGTCTCTGCCGCTAAGTGATAATGACGTGCACAGTGCAAGGAAAACAGGTCTGGCCATTGTCTTGAATCCCAGCAGCACTACACTATTTTTTTTAACTTAAGATTAAATGTACTCAGGTCTTTGGCATTCTTTCCCCCATAATAAAATGATGCTATCATGCTGCCTTTTCATATCACAAGAATTAGCCCTATATTTTCATGACCTGTTAGCAAAGTCTGTTTCTTCCTTAGAAGAGAAAGGTTTGTGAGGGAGGGCAGATGGTCCAGGTCCTCCCCAGAGCCATAATTCCAGACTGTGACATCCAACACAGGGGAGAGTTCTTTTGTTTCTAAAGTCTTACTTGGGGAACAAGGCTAGGTCTTGCCTCTGTGACTGACGGTCAGGTGGCTGCTCTCGTGCATGTTCTGTGTTACAGCATCTTGGGAAGCTGCTCTCAGTTACCATCCACAGCTGGATTGAAAGAATGAGAATATTATAAAACAATGCAAGCAGTTATTTTCTGGCTACAGTATTTAGCTCATTTCTGTTAATAACTGTAAGACCAGTGTCCCGTTTCTGAAGCCTTCCATCGCCCCTCTGCCATGTGCTCGGTTGAACAAGGCAACAAGTGATGAAGAGAGAGTTCTCGGGGTCCATAACTTGTGTGCCCACTAACAAACTTTTGCCTTACCTTCAATAACAGTAACAGCTATTGAAATTTGGGCACTTGTATAAAAACTCTGTGGAGCATATTGATTTTTTTTCTTTCATTCCTTTTTTTTTTTTTCTCCTTTACACATCTGAAGAACTTATCTGGTTATTCTGTTTTGCTACTAAAAATTGTGGTTGCTGGAGCTTTTGGGTCCCCTTTTCCCTTCCACACTTCTGTGCTTCTGTTTCCATATCCTCACCTTGCAAACGAGAGTGATTGTGTTTTCCCACCCAATAGGTACTATTAATATTTATCTACTGCACAGTCAAGTTTTATTAATTACTTAATTAGCAGTACTGAAAACAATTAGTGTTTGGGAACCAAGAGTGTTATATACATGCTAAGAACAACAATTAGTGTAAGACACAGAGAGAAAGTGAATTCTAAATAAAGAAACAAATTTAGGCTTTTAATTTGAGCAGTGGGTAGGCCCCAGATGGCCTCTGCCAAGTGATGTATGTGCAAGAAAAAAGCAAGATGCCTGTCCCTACCCTCCCAGATCTTATGCCCATGTGTCTCATTCCAAACCCGGCATTTCTTTTGTTTGGATTTGTAGGGACCAATTGGTTGTAAGCATAAGCTTTACCCATTTAACTAACAAAGGTGAGGAAAGTAGAAACTGTGTGGTGGAGCACACATTAGTCTGTTTCTTCAACTCGTTTAAATAGAATTAACATGCCTGAATATAATGAGGCATGCTCAGGTAAAGCCTCAGAAGCCAGATCTCTCTAGCTTCAAAGTTAGTTTGATGCAAGGTTGTGGAACAGGCCCACTCCCTTCTGTGACTGCTATTTAGACTTGGGGGGAGAGATCAGAACTGTTGACTGGTGCTCCCACTTGTCTGCAAAGTCTGAAGTAAAGCCAATAATATCCCCATGTCACACCAATAGAGATCTGCAAACTATAACTATTAGGAAAGTTAAACTCTCTTTATTTCACCAATCGCCTAAGAGTAGAATTTGTCATCAAAATCCCCTTTAGCAAAATAATTGCAAATGCTTCTACATTAGGTGGCACTCTGCTAGGTGACAGAATGAAAAGAACATATGGGCAGTATACTTGTGAGGTTGTTTATTTCTGCATCTTCTTGTGCTTGCCTGGTGAGAAACATGACATCTAATTGACAAGGTAAGTCCAGAGCACAAAAGATAAAATGAATACAAAGTAGTATATGCTGAGGGTCATAGAAGGGGCTTTGCCGGCTGACTGGAGTTCAGAAGAGGAGGCAGGCCTCAGAGATGCCAGGTAAGGTGTCATCAAAGAGGTGTTAGGTTTGAATCAGGTGTCAGTCAGAGTGCCAAACATGGACTGGAAGAGGGAGGTGGTGGAGGAGGGGAGAGGTTGGCAGGAATGCATAGTTTTGCAGAAAAACAAGCCAGACCTTTGTTCTCTGCATAGTGAGAACAGAAGACTTAAAATCAAGAAATAGTGAAAGATAAAGTTTGAAATGTAGAATAGGGTCAGCTTCCTAAGAACCCTGAATTTGGGCTTTATTCTACTGAGTCTGTCTTGAAACCCCATCAAAGAAAGTATGGACATTTAAGTACCACAAGTACCTTTATCACAGTCAGTTTGGAAGGCAGTTCCCCTGGGTCATCTTCCTCCTATGAGCTGGAGAAAAGGTCTCTAGTGTTTGAACTATTCAAAAGAGCTGCTCCAAAAGGATGCCAGCCAGGGTAGGGTTACTGTGCTTCTTCCCCTGAACTGAGCCCAAAATGCCCCAGAAGATATGGAAATCTGCTGGTTCAGAGGATGTGCAGGTTGCAACCAGCCTTTTAAAAGTGTTAGAGACTTACTTCTCTTCCACAAAAGGCCTCACTGACTCTATCAGACACAAAACCAAGAATTTCAACTTGTTTCCACAAATGACTATGAAAGGCTCCATCAAAAGTGATAGTTTCTTTAGTTCATCAAATTTCTATTCACTGCAAAAACATTGTTGTCCTTGTGGTTTGAGCTTTATGATTGCTTTTATGAAGACAGTGAAAAGCAGATATATATAGGTGGAAACTTAAATTGACTTTGTATCGCTAAGATTTACTGTCTTCAAAAATAGCATGCTAGATTAATGCATTTCTGATTTCAAGGTGCTTTTTTGAAAAAATTGGTCTTCCTTACACATAATAATTCTATCAGACCATGGTCTGTGGGAGAAAACGCTTTGTGTGATTTATTTCTGGGAACTTTGAAGAATAAAAATATTATCTTTTACTAATGTATCTGAAAAATCATATAAAATATGGTGCTGATATGCAAAGACATCTTTCAGTTACAGACTTTTGCCCCTTCACTGTGTTTCTTGTAGGATCTAAGGGAAGAATGTGTAAAGTTGAAAACAAGAGTGTTTGATTTGGAACAACAAAACCGAACGTTAAGCATCCTGTTCCAACAGCGCGTCAGACCCACTTCTGATCTGCTCCTGCAGGTATGTGTTTGTCTGGAAAACTATCTTTGCTACTGAAATGCTATTGATAGGAACTTACTGAAGTGCAGAAGTTACCAGTGTCTCCAGGAGCAAGGCATGGTGCATCAGAACCCCAAATCTTTCTTCTCTTGGGAGATATCTTTAAAAATGAACATCTCTTAAATTCTTGACATTTTAAAGCTACGTGCAGATAAAGAAATGCACAGACAGAGACTCTCTGGGTAAAAGGGACACTCAGAAGAGTTCTCTAGTAAACTAAGTGGAAGCATGGAATGGAGTTTGGAAATAATTGATTGCTCTAGGGGCCAGTATTAATAATGTTGCATTCTGTGATAAGCAAGGAAAAGTTTTATGCAACTCCAAAACCCATTTTTTTATTTCAAACTCTTCATTAATCAAAAATAAGCCGGGATTGTTTTCTTTGCATATCTCTCTCTTTGCAGACTCTCTCCTCACAACACACTTCCTGTATTCTATCTGAGTATTTTTACAGGTTGTCTTTGTCTAAGTGCTCTCACTGAACTCTTGTTTTACTCGCCTTCATGACATGGAAAGTTGAGAAGAGTCAAACCATTTGAATCATTTTGAAGCTGTTTGTGGCAAAGCACTAGAGAATAAGTCCCACTCCAGGGTAACACATGAGTTGGGAGAAGGGGCTGGAGGACTGACCTTTGCTGTTTCTGATTTTTTTTGATCCGATTAATGTGTATATTTGCTCAAGCAAGCTCCCTGGAGCTTCCCTTGGAGGCTTCCTGAGACTGGGAACTGTCAAAGGCTGCGCTGAGGTTTCACAGGGCAGTGTGCAGTATACAAAGAAAAGAGTAACCTGCTGCTGCTCCGTCTGATTGCCTGCGAGGAAGGTCCTTCTCCACTCTCTGATTGTCTAGAAGGCAGTTAGCACTGTAACCTCTAGCTATGGAAGGCTGTTTGAATTTTAATTTTAAAAAATTTAAATTAAGTTCTGTGTCCAACCAGCTACATTTCAAGTGTTCAAAAACCACATGTGGCCAGCAGCTTTTGTGTTGGATGGTGTATAAGTGAAATATTTCCATCAACATAGAAAGCTATCCTGGACAGAATTTTTCCAAATGGTCGAGACTGTATTGCTAATTTGCCCTGTCAATTTTGGCATAAACGTCTTAGGAGTCCTCAGAAAGATAATGGGAAATTGCAATTCATTTCAGAGAAAGAAAGATGTTTGGTAAAGCTGAACATCAACCTGTAATTTGCCCCCAAAATTAAAATAAAACAGTTCTCTGAATTACAAAATAGATCTCATCTCAAATTAATTTCCTTTCTGCTTTATCTGTTGGAACATAATTCATAATTGATGAGTCAAAAATTGTGTAGGGGGGAGTAATCTATCTCCATTCAGTGTCCTGATCTTGACACTAAAAATGTTTGTCATAAAGGATTTTGCATTTATAAAAAGTTGTGTTGCTTTTACAATCTCATAATCAAGATCCAATATTATAATTACTTTTTAAAGCTGTTACATGATTATGAATTTTTCTGTTTTGCCTAGTTTAACTTGTGGCTTTTCTGGAAGAATGTTTAAAGATCTGCATTCCCTGTTTGTAAATCATGATAATTTATTTGCACAGTAAACACATATGTGGCAGATATTTAAGCTTTTACACTGACTGTCACAGATTTCTCAAATCTATACCCAAACGGCAAGGGACGATGTGAATGCTAACAGGAGAACTCTGTTTATTCATTGGGTGTTTTCAGCCAACGTACTTTATATTCCTCCCCAAAGAGTCCTCACTTCCAGGAGCTATTCTAATTTAAATAATATCCATAAAAAATGGACTGTTAATAGTTCTGTGAAGAATAATGATAGAAAATGGGATGCCCGCCCTTGAACATCTTAGAACTCACAATCACAGAGGAAGGTGCTGGCTTCTCAAGTAGCCTGTTAATTATTTCTCATGTGGCTTTTCATTTTCTGGTGGTACTTTTGGGTTTAATTGAGAAACAAAGACATACCATGGAGCTGAAATAAAAGCAAGCTGAGCTTGGTTTATGGATGCTTAGTACTTGTTTGTTGAATGGAATAAATGAATAAATGATAAATTCATTCTTCAAGTAGGGAGATTATTTTGCATAAACCTATGCCCCATCTCTTTTTATAACATTTTCCTGTCTTACATGGATTCTTGGACACTATGCAGCCATGTGTCCAGCTCAGTCTGTTTACGGATGTGGCAAGTGCATGCAGCACAACTCCAGTGTGCACTTGAACCCAAGTATTATAGACACTGTCGTGGCTTCCATGGACTGCAGCGTCAGGATAGCATATTTCTAAGTAGTTGTCTGCATGTCTTAGAAAGCTGTGTTGGTTGTTATCTGTTAAATACAACCTAATGATTCTCTATAATCTAAAGTAGTCATATGAAGAGAAATATAGACAGAAGAGTTTTAACACTTTGTTATTGGGACAAATTGTAAATGGAAGAAAAGAAAATATAAGTAGTAGTCAACTCTTTGTACCTAGAAAAGAGGAAATAAGTTACAGTGAATGTCATTTAGCAAATCGTTGTGTGAGAGAAACAGAAAAGGATAGTTCTGTGGATTAATTGGCAGATTGTGGTAAATTTAAGAGAGGGAGTCACGTCCATGATGGAAAGAAAATAAAGGCCTAACCTTAAAGTTAAAATTTTGAAATTTATAAAAAACTTTACTGATTCCAGTTCCTAGAATGATGTCTTTGGGACTATGGCTGATAACAAATCATATTTAAACCTCTTCTCCTTTCCCCCATTAAAATCAGCAATTAGGCTAAATTCCATAGAACTGAGAAGCCTGCATAGCAAATAAGTTCTGAAAGTAAAGCTCTTACTTTAGGGACTGGTGTCTCTAACCAATCACATTTTAACCTAATTAGCCAGATTACCCAATGCTCACCATTTCCTCTACAGACCCTGCTAAACACACCCTCACCTGTGGGCAGGTGTTGTTCATCCCCGACATAGAATATTGTTAGCTTTCTGCTAAGTGTATTTATTTCTCTCAGTGAGTTGAATGCTAACCAAGAAACTGTGAACGTCACTCAGTAGTCTCACCCACATACTACTTGTAATGGTGATTATGTAATTAAAACAATTTTAATCGATTTTATATCTATTATATAAACCAATGAATTATGATGTTAAAAGAGGATTATTTCTGTAAAACAAATCTGGATGTTTCAAAGGCTTCTATAAAGGTAAGCTGCTAAAAGAAAAAATGTGGTGTTTCAGATTAAAATAGGTGCCTAACTATAAAAAAATTGTGGAAAACCAGGGATTGTATTGAATGTAGAGGGGCTCTACATGGGACCTTTTCTTCAAATGGTTGTACATTCTGTTCCATTGTTATGAAAAAAAACCTAGGAATCACAGACAATGCACGAAATGTATATTTGATACCCTCCCCCCCAAAATAATAGAAGACTCTAATAATAGGATTTCTAGGCAAAGAAGCAGATTTGGCCCTACCAAAAAATGTTATTTAACAAATTCATAATGGCTTCCATGTTTAAAATACTGTCCCGTGATCTTTATAGCGTTTGCCAATTTAATTTCTATTACAGTCCTGCAGGGTAGGACCTATCGTTGCACTCATTTTTCCTTGGCATAGAGACGCTAAATTAATAGCTGGTATTCAGCAGAGCCAGGATGTAAACATGAAAATTTGATGAAATTGAGTCTCCTTGTTTTACCTCCATTTGGTGCTCCCCCTACATTGGATGTGAATGAGCACGAGGACCATTTTTCTGATACCGTAGTCTAAGTGACATTTTTATTAACGGGCCTGCTGAACTGTGGTGACCAAGTTAGATCAGAAGGCTTCCACAATGCAATAATCATACAGAGGCTGCCATATTTAAACATTTATGAAATGTAGAATCTAAGATTTTCTCCTCCCTGTATCGTCTGTCTTTGTCTCATTTTGAACACCTGTGTTATCATTATCCTGATAGGACATTATTCTTATATTTTCAGCCTAAGACAGTTGTTTCTTTTGTTTTTCATCTGGTTTTTCAAAGGGTCTTCCTACACATACCCTTAGGCTAAGATTGGAAGAAAAGAGTGTTACACTGTAGATTATTCACGTAAACAGTACAGGGCCTGACATCTTAGAACCAAGATGTAAAAATTTGCTGTCACTTCTTAGAGTGCTGACTTTTTTTGTTTTTGCTAGTGTTTTACATTATGATTTCTGATGAGATGAGGGAGTTTTAAAATTCTACTTGTTCCTCTGATTTATTTTTTTCTCCTCCAAGACTATTTTCAAAGTGCACTGGGAATCTGTCCATGAGTCTGATCTAGCAGGACACTGCACACTCACTCCTGTTTACAAGCAGCACCTTCCTCTCTGAGATCCGGCCTGATTCCACCACCCATCAGGAGTCATCCAGGGTCATAGCCATCCTCACCGAACTTACCCCTTGCTGGAGTTCTCATACTATCAGTGACTTATTGCACACAAGTAGGCAGTTCATGGCCCCACACAGAGTTATGGAATCCTGGCTTCTTGTGGGAGGAGGGCCATCTGGTGCAGCCCAAGTATCCAGGGATTTCTTATTCACTTTTCACTTCAACTCAGTAGTAATCGCTTTGAAAACAAGAGTTACGCTCGATGTTACTTTTTACCCACCCAGATACTACCACTGTTCACAGTACATATTCGGTGTGTGCTGGTTGATGGCTTAACATTTAATTATATACATCTTTTTCCTGGGATATAGTTTGGTGGAAAGGGCATACAATGACATGACAGTCCTCTAGGCGCCATGAGCATAGCTGCTTCTGTCCACTTACATGTATTTTTGTACCAACCCCCATCAACCAATCTAAGTGCACAATTCATAAATTTTAATTTCTTTTATTTTTTCTGAGAAACAGAGATTTTTAGGCATTTTCCCTCTTTGCCGCCTTTGAACTTGTCATTGAGTAATGAATACAGCCACACAGAACTATGGGGAACTAAACAATCGGTTGAAGGACCAATTGGAAGTGTCTTCTCTAGAATATTTGGTCATTCAGAGGAACTGGAAGATGTCAACTCTATTATATGTTTTAATTATGTGTACTTTGCTTTTCAAAGCATCTGTCTTTTGAGTACTTTTAAATAGAGATAGCTGATGTGAGACAAAGGATGAAAAGTAGAAGAAATCATTAAGAGGGCACTGGATGGTGAGACCAGCAAGGGAGGAGTAGGGAAGTGAGAGAAGAAGAGGGCAAGGGTGGGATACGGATTCTTAGTCTTAGTGATGGAAGCTTTTTGATCTAATCGATCATGGCCTCTCTTGAGCCACGGGCTAAGAAAGAATCAAGATAAGAGGCAGGAGAATCCATGTATGTCATAGTGTCTGCCTGGCTTCCCGTGTCACTGGGATGTAAGTTGAGTTTCCTTGCGAGTTTCTGGAATTGACTGGCTCCACCCCTAGGCTGCTGGCATGTGCATCACGCAGGCACCCCGGCTCTGCCTTGCACCCCGGGTATCGAATTTAGAACAACCTACAGGGAAGCCTGCTGATGCTTCAGGCTGTGACGCTGGGCCCAGACGGCAGAGTATCCGCTGGCAGAGATTCTGCCATCCTATGTTGTCAGAGAACTACAGGGGCCTCACTGTGGGTATCGGTCAGACATGAAAGGTTCCGAGAATGTGCAGCAGGGCTCCTGCACTAAGCTCTGGAAAGGATCTCAACTTGTCAGAGGTGCAGAAAGTGGTCCCTAAGAGGGGTAACGGACACTTTGGAAGATCACAGGGCAGGGCTGTCCATGATGAGATGCGAACACATGAGGTTTGTTTGGGATCAAATAAGCTGCACAGAGGGCAAAAAAATTGTCAGGGTCATGGCCAGGCCAGACTCCTTCTTCATAACACAAGACACTCTGTAGACTTGCTTCATCCTCAACTCATTTTTCTTTCTTTCTTTATTTTTTTTTCTGACACAAATTCTTTACTTCAATCAAGCAGAAATACTTTCATTCCAGAAGCACGACATCGGTTTTTCTTCAGCTGTTTCACTTTGTATGCCATTTCTCTGTTCAAAATGCTGCTCCACACCCCCACCCACCCCACCCTTCCACTCTTTTTCACAAAGCGGGCGCACCCAAAGCATGTTTGTGCTGAGGACTCAGTAGTAAAATGCATTTCCCCAGTGCCTGTGGGCCATCTGCAATTAAGCTTGAAAGTGAAAATCATGTGGTCACAGGCATGTGGGAGGCTGGAGGGGTGCAGGCCTTGGGGAAGGCTGAGCGGAGGAAGCCCTGCCTTAGTGTAGACAGGTGGATGAGGGAGAATGTAAATGCCGACCGAAAGGAGCACCTTACACAAAGGCGTAAGGAGATCTCTTCTTCCAATCTTGTTTCCAAATCCATCTACTTTGTGCTCCTGCATTAAGATCATAACCCCTCCCCCAATGTCTTACACATATGCTGCTCATGACAGCCCAGCCATTCCAGCAGGTGTCGATAATGTTACTTTGTAGGTATGCTACAATTGTTTTTTAATGCATAATTGCTCTTCATTCTCAAAGCAAATAAGGGCTGTATTTCTTTTCTCAGCAGTCCACCCATCATGACTAAATGATGAGTTTACCACAAGCATTTTTTACAGAGGTGATGTGGTGTAAGGAAAGCAACGTATGATTCCTACTCCTTACTTGCTTTCCTTGGCCTTTATTTTCTTAGGAACAGGAACCTTGCCTTACTGACCTTCGAATTCTCCCGATACGTAACTTGAACAGAACTGAACCTCAACAATTGTTGAGTGAATCAGGATTGAGTGAGCATCCCAGGCTAATGGAAAAGCTTGTGGCAGAGAATATAGAAGGAGAAGGCTTCACAAATGAGGTTGACTCCAGGGAAGGACAAGGAGAAAGGAGGAGAACATTCCTTAGGGAGCTGTGTATGTAAGATGAAGAAGGTGGACTTAGAAATAACATGCTCAGATAATCAAAACAATTCGGGGGGATGAGCTCTCTTTTTAAAGGCATTTCAGTTTTTGGTTCTTGTTCATTTTGTTTTCCTTTTAGTTTTTACTTTTGTCTTATCTCTTCCTGTTGCCAGTGAGACCTCAGACATGGGTTCATGGACGTCTTAGAACTGTTGGCTCCCTGGGGCTATAGAGAACTCTGTAACATGGGTGTCCCTCAGTCAGAGGAACTGAGTTTTCTGTATCATTTCATGGGTATAAGTTTATATCTGCCGCATTACAACTTTTTCTCCAAATTTTAAGTTTCTTAATGGAAGGTACCTAACTTTCTGTTCTTTGTATCTTCCTAAAATTAGATATGACCCAATTGTGTATTAAATGCTTTTAAGAGCACATGATTGGCTCCACATACACCATCCTCTCACCGGAAACAATGAAAAATCTTACACCTTAAAATCAAGTGCCGTAAGGGGCTGAGCCAGTTGTAATAAGCAAAAGAAGCTGTGTGCTGTGAGCTCCAGCCAGTCGTGGCTGAATGGAAATGCGTGTTAGCTGTAGAGATTTTAAGTTAGAGCTTGTGTATACAATCTCTCAGTTTTTCAAAGGCAGCTGACATGGATTCAACTACTTTATAACCCCTAATAAAACATCTGTGGGCCAGGATTGGCCTGCATCTGGCTTTTCTTTCTCTGCCCTAGCGGTCATGGGTTTCTAATTTAAAACTTGGTATAAGGCTGGGCATGGTGGCTCCACCTGTAATACTAGCATTTTGAATGCTAGGGTCAAGGCAGGAGGATTGCTTGAGCCCAGGAATTTGAGGATGCAGCAATCTTTGCCGACACCATTGCACTCTAGCCTGGGCAACAGAGCTAGGCCCTATGTCTAAAAAAGCAAAGTGTGGTTAATGTGGGCAGAACACATTAGTACTGGGCTTCACAGTCATATTCATAGGACAGCCAGAATATATTGCTTTGTTTATTATTTAAGCAAAAGTTCATTGTGCTTGGTACTATGTGCTTGGTGGTATACTAGCTTTTGAGGACATAGAGATGATTACGACAGTTTCAGACTGAGGAGGTCTTTGTTTGATGAGACAGAAACACTGACTAAACGATTGTGTGGTAAAGCAGCAAGGGCAGCAGAAACATTTGCCTTCTGAAGTCCTTAGAGGAAAGAGTAATGAAAACTGTCTTCCCTACAAAGGAAGCCTTCTAGGAGGTGGTTACAGCCATTCTGGAGTTTGAAGGATATATAGGAGTTTGTCAGGGTAACAAGATTCCATAAAAGCAACTAATGGACTAAATTTAGGGTTAAACTTAATCTGGAATTTATGTTCACATTGATCTCAGGTCTTGCATTTACTAATGGGCTATAATATTATAAAATTTTCTTAACATAATTCAGCAGTTCCCTTTCAGCAATGTTGGATTAACTCACTGAGCTCTGTCAAAAAACGAAAACCTGTGGCTCAACAGGCTAAGGCGCCAGCCACGTGCACCTGAGCTGGTGGGTTCAAATCTAGCCCAGGCCACCAAACAACAATGACGGCTGCAACCAAAAAAAAAATGGCTGGACGTTGTGGCGGGCGCCTGTAGTCCCAGCCACTTGGGAGGCAGAGGCAGGAGACTTGCTTGAGCCCAGGAATTGGAGGTTGCTGTGAGCTGTGATGCCACAGCACTCTACCCAGGGTGACAGGTTGACGCTCTGTCTCAAAAAAAAAAAAAAAAAAAAAACTTGAAGAGTGCTATTTTTTTTTTTTTTTGTAGAGACAGAGTCTTACTTTTTCAGCCTCGGTACACGGCTCACAGCAACCTCCAAATACTGGGCTTAGGCGATTCTCTTGCCTCAGCCTCCCAAGCCACTGGTGAAGAGTACTATTTTGGTTAATTTTTTTCCTACTGTGACCTTCAACAGTTCTTCCTAGCTGTTTATCTAAGGAAGAATCTAGTTAAGCTGAATTAAGAAATCTGATGAAAAAATAAAGAGCACCCAATGTCTAAGATTTGTTTTTAGGATTCCAACATTAAACAGAGGCTCAAACCCTGAAAGTATATCAAATTATATTGCAATAGGCTAAGTGATTAAAATGCAAATTCAGGAAATGTACCTTGTAGCATGCAACATTCAGATAGTATTTTTTTCATATTTCAACCACCTCAGAAAAACTAATATTACCATGTTTTTAAAGTTTCATGCAGTAAATATTTACCATAGTAACCCCAAAAGCTCCCCCAGTAAAAATTGTTACTAAGCATTACATTTTCACGAATTTTGGATATATATATAAAGATTTCGAAATGCAAGGGACGGGAAGTACTGAGACAGGAACGGTGATGTTTACCTGAAGATTTGATTATGCAGATTGGAGCATCAATTTCTTGGCCCTGGAAGCTGTGGAAAGTCCATTACTATCAGTGGATGTCACACCAGGGAAATCTTATTCTCAGCACACAAAGATTAAGTAACTGAAACTCTGACGTGAAAGACCGGTGTTTCCAGGAGTGAAAAGCAGTTCTGGCTTTGTTCTGTCACCTCTCTTACCACCAGGGTGCACTTACCTAACAGCTGCCCTGACACACTAGGGAGCAGCTTTCTGAAACAGGGCAGTGATTGGGAATCTGCTGCAGCTTGCCAGGAGACTCCGGAACAAGTCTTTTTTTTTTTTTCCCGGAACAAGTCTTCAACCTGTCAGGCTGCAGCAAACAGGAGCATCGGTGGAGTCCTGAGTCCTGGCTGCATGGGCTTGGAGGACAGGGGACGGGGAGGAGGTTAGACACCAAGGAGATAAACAGGAGCATCCAGGATCTCTTAGCCGAGCCCACCCCGAATAGTCCCACCCTCCCTGGGGAGAGAAGGTCAGGAAGGACACTGAAGCTCCTGCTGCCCAGGATGAGAGCCTTCGAGACACGAGGGCTTAGCCTGCCGCCGTGCCTGGCCTGCTGCAGCTACTCACAGATATGCTGGGACTAAGCTCACACTAGCCCCCATGTGATCAGTAGGATGAAGGTAAATGTTCCCAGGGCAGGATCGTCTCATAACCTGATGTTTTGATTTATTGCTTGCACCTGGCTGCACCAGAAGAATTGGCACTGGCTTCAAGGACAAAAGACACCCCCTGCTCCCACCTACTACCGTATACAAAGGCACATATAGGGCCAGGTCAAATTTTCAGACACCTTAATAGAAATATTCAGATAAGTGAGAGGGTTGGGCAGCCCAAGAAATATTGCCAAGTCTCCTGTTTGCAAAGCCCTCTTCATGCAATTATGTTCTGGCAGCCTTTTCTGCCTTTAAAGTATTTCTTGTCTGTTACCTAGTCAGTTTCTGTCAATCCCTGTCAACTCGTGTCTCAAAACGGAGAACTAAAATAATGCTCAATTTTTCTTTAAAAAGTCTGAAAGTCAGGTTACTAGCCTGTGTGGAGGTTCTTTGGAATGAGGGACATTGTCCTGTATGTCACAGACCCTGTTAGGAAGCCAGAGGCACTGCTGACTGACTGGAGACCTGAGATGGGCCACACAAATATGTCATCACTGCCTCTAGCCATATGCTGTGGTTGGTGAATCTCTGCCTCATCCTACCTCAGGCAGAAAGGAAGAAGGCCCCGAAGACCTGTAAAGTCATGCAAAATAAAGGAGCAGGAGAGTCTGTCAGGGGTGTCGTGTTAGGGAAGTGTGGTTCTGCCAGCTGAGCATGTGCCAGACTGAGGCTGCAAGGAATGTTTCTCAGACTGGGTAGGCTGAAAATTTGTGGTCAAATCTGGAGTTTTCCAAATACCTCGTAGTTCCATAATAAAGCTTTGAGATTGTTCTATACCTTGTCAGCAAGCAGGAGTCATCCCACTGAATGCCTGGAGTATTGTTGCTCTTTTACAGTAGGAATAAGAAACCTCTACAAGCTGCTGCATCTTCTCAGCGGCATCTGCTCCTGGTCCCAAGCTTCCTGCCTAAGGAACCCATTGCTTGCCTAAGCCTTCGTTTCCTAATGCTACTTCATGACTTTTCCCAAGCCTGTACCAGGAAAGGATATTACAGCAGCTTTCAGCAAATCAGCCAGTTAAAAGGCATTGGGGTGTGTTTGGACGAGGTACTGTGCTACACTTTGGACAAATCAACTTAAATACATTTGAGTGGTGTCCTAATAATCTGACTTGTAGGAATACCATTGTGTTGTCCATAGTAGATATCTCCTCAAATAAGAATGTGAATCTAATCACCTAATAAATTAATAAAATCACTTGCCCTAAAAATATGTTTTTGTCAAGGACTAGTAGAATGGTTGGATGTTATGTCAGCTTTCAAGATCATGTAATCTACCCTGCAGCCCCCAGGTTTTCAGGGCTCATACTGATACACACCTTGTGGAGGGGCTCCCTGTTGTTTAGAAGAGAGTGGAGGCTGGAATCCAGAAGTCCTGGCTCCCTGCTTCATGCCCTGTCAGCTGTGCCACGGGGCGTCTGGGAGGAAGGAGAGGTTGGCACAAGAAACGTGCTTTTCAGCCAAAGGGGTTCTTTTTTTTCCGTTAGTAAGTTACTCACTTGTATCTGGATGGAAGGAAAACAGGGAAGGTAAAACAAATGATCTAGTTGCTCAGTAAGGATTTTTGAGAAACTATGGACTTAGAAAATGAGATGTTGGCCCCTAAGAGACTGTATGAAATCAGTTCCTATTCACTATTGACTTGTTGCTGTTGGACTTACCTGGAATTTGTATTTAACTCTGTGAGCTTCTAGTTCATTGACTCAGAGTAAATGTTTCAGTAAGAATATACATATGAGATACGCTGCAGTTGGAGGCAATGGATATATTCTGGATTAAGCTCTGTATCTGATCTGGTAGTCACCTTTCAAAGGGAGCCGTGGATGGATTATAGAATCCTTTGAAAATCTGAGCACGGCAGTTGGTTTTCTTCCCACATAAAGAAAACATTTTTCCTCTAATTTCAAGGTGTTCAGGGACCCTGTAAAGCCTATCTATTTACTTTCTTAATTAGGAAATTAATCTAAAATTAAAATGTAGTCCATGATCACCATCTGCACTATAACTATCCTTTTATCTGGTTTTTAGGGTGTTGCACACTTTCTATTTTATCTTTTCTTTCCTTCAGGTCTGCTTTGAAATCTTACCAACTTTGCCAGATCTTGAACACCCACTTTGGTAAATTCAAAGTACAAATCTCCCTAAAAGGGAAAATTGTTTTCAGTTTTTCCTTTGTGTTGTTTTTTAAAATTTTCTTTAAGAGACAGGGTTTTGCTATGTTGCCCATGCTGGAGTATGATGGCTAGTCACAGGTGCAAAAATGGAGCACTGCAGCCTCAAACTCCTGGGGTCAGGTGGTCCTTCTGTCTCAGCCTCCTGAGGAATGAGACTGAAGGAATGAGCCTCCACACCCAGCTAGCTTGTCCTTTTTATGATTGCTTTTCCCTCCCAAATGGCTAAATATTGAAAGGGAAAGGATCAGGATTGTGTCTTAGAAATCATATGCCATAATAAATATATTTATGCTGTGAAGAAATCAGAATTTCAAAATAGAACATATTGCACATTTTTTGATGTGACATAAATTCAAATTTTTTTCCAATAAGTTTTGCTCATATTTCATTGCTACATGTAATGTTGTTCAAGGCAAGCATTGAGATCCTTGAATTAACCTAAAGATCTCATGATAATATGAGTGTAAAAAACCCTTATTGTCGAAGCAGAATTTGCCATAAAAATGAGGAAAGCTGAAATGAAAGAGGTAATGTGCAAGCTAATGCCTCAGATGCAAAACTGTCTTTGCATTACAATGTTATGTACCCTGCTAAAAAGAAAAAAAATAACTCACTGCATTAATTCCTTATCAAAATTGACATGTGAGATGATCATGTGTGCCTTCTGTGCTAACCAGATTGCTAAAACACTGAAGCTTCACATAACATTATTAACTTGTAACACCTTAAAAGCAATTTTTTAGTGGCTGTTAGTCCTTACCCCAGTTAAGAGGAACCATTCAACCCATTCTATATTTGGTCGTCACCTGTTGCTAGAGGACATTTGCTTCATCCCTAAAAAGAGTCTCCATTTTCTCTTTCCAGTCAATCCTCCTCAGTCCTTAGCCCCAGAAAACATCTGATTTGTTTTCTGTCACTATGAATTAGGTTTTCCTCTTCAAGAGTTTAATTTAAATAAAATTTGATAATATATGTTCTTTTGCATCTGGCTTATTTTACTTAATGTATGTTTGATATTCAGCCATGTAGCTGTGTGGATCAGGAATTCTTCCACAATGATTTTGGATTTTTGATGTGTGATTTGGAGAATGTTCAGTAATGATCTATTTGGCAAAAGATACATTTGTGTCTCAATTAATCTTAAAAATGTTAACCTGGGATTTGGTGTAGTCATGCAGGGTTGCCAAATGAAATGATAAGCATGTATCTTTCTAGTTGGATTCTATGAAAAGTAAACTAAATAGAAAAGGCAGAACAAGGACTGTGGAGTTAAATGCACATAAAACTTTACTTCTGTATTCATTATATCAAATTAAATGATCATTACTAGAAAATAAGAAGGTTTTCATCAGCAGGAAAGAAAGTGTGAAGAATTTCTGAAAATCTGAACCTAAGTTAACCAAGGTAGACTGATATTAAACAACACACAAAAGCCAATAAGTTTCTTATGTCAGTAACAACCAATTGGAAAATGTAATTGTGAAAAGACTTCATCCATAATAAAAATAAAAAATATGAACTACCTAATAATAAACCTAATAAGCAATATATAATATTTAAATGAATGAAACGGGAAAATGTAATAGGAAAAGAAAGGAAAAAAATGAATAAGTAGAAATTTATCTATCCATGACATGAGAAAAGTAAATGTTATGAAAATGTTAATTCCCTAGAGCCAATCTAAAATTAAACGCATTTCAATCAGAATCCAACAGAATTTTTCACGGAACTTGTCAAGCTGATTATGAAATACATCTGGGAAGTTAAAAATGTTCTCAAATAGCCAAAAACTTTGAAATTAAGGAACTACACAGAAGTGTTGGGTAGAAAAATTACCTGATGTTATTCCAAAATATACTATAAAATTGTAGCAATTAAAACTATGGATTCAAACCAAGAGGAGGTAAATAGCATGATGGAAGAGAATCCAAAAGGCCTATTTGTATTATTTGATAATAAAAGTGGCCTTGGAGGATGACGGCATTAGGCAGTACACTTGAAAATAATAATAACAATAATAATGATAAATGGCATCCTACCTCCTCATAAAGAAATATAAATTTTATATGGGTTAACATTTTTTTTCAAGGCAGCCTTCCTCTGTCACCCAGGTTAGAGGGCCACCAGGGCAGCAGTATCATCGTTGGTCACTGAAAGCTCAAACTCTTATACTTGAGAAATCTTGCTGCGCCTCCAAGAGTAGCTGGAATTACAGACACATGCTACCCAGCCTGGTTAACTTTTCTATTTTTATTTTTAGTAAAGGCAGGCGTTCATTCTTTCTCAGGCTGATCTCAAACTCCTTGTCTCAAATAATCCTTTTTCCTTGCCCTCCCAAAGGGCTAGGATTATAGGCATGAGCCATGGTCCCCAGCTTATATGGGTTAATATCTTAAATAATACCCCCCAAATACATAAAAACTGTAGAAAACACAGACCATTCTTTTCTTAATTTCAGGGTATTGGATACTTTCTCAAATAGGGCATCAACCAAGAATTCATAAAGGAAAGGATTGTTAAATTGGACTAAATAAAAATTTAAAAATTTTGGTGGGCTAAATATTTCATATACATAGGCAGAGATAAGCAACAGAAGACTAGGAGAAAACATTTTAACATATATAACAATCAAGGGGTTTTTTTAAATGGAGAAGGAAGATAAGAGCAGAAATAGGCAACAGACAGGAGAGGAAACACAAATAGCTAATGAAATTAAGGAAAGATACCTCAGTACCAATCAGTGAATTAAAATACCAAATATGTTTTTGCACTCAACAGACCCACGTACATAAAACTGTGGTAATATTAATCCTGTCAAAAATAGAACAAATAACATCATGTACAACTGTTGAAAATACAAACCTCCTGCATTGCTGATAAGCTTATAAGTAACTACAGCATTTCTTGGGTGGCAACTTAGTAGTAAAAGCATCTACTTTTTTACTCAGCAATTCCACATAGCTTTATTTACCAAAACTGTCATTTATGTGCAGATAACATGTAAGATGCTGGACACTATTTACAACAGCAAATTAGTACAAATAGCCTAAACATCTGTCACGTAACTATGCAATACCTATATACTGTATACAGTACACCATAGTTGACCACCTCCCTACATTGACCACCTCCTTAAGCTGACCTAATTGTCACAGACTGCATGCATCACTTGTACATATCCATACAATAGGCCTCTTTCCTTATCTTGACCAGTTGGTTATACTCCCTTGGGGCCTCACCCTACAGAGGCTGTACTGAATTGTACCACGATTTAAAATCTCAAGTTAAACTATACTTGAATTTACTAACCTAGAAAGATCTCTAAAGTATATTAAGTGAAAAACTAAAGTTTCAAAGCAATAACGATAACACAATATAATTTATGTTAAATGTACACACAAAAGCAAAATAATAATGTATAAATATACCTCTCTATATAAATGTATGAAAAATAGTCTAGAAAAATGTATGCCAAACTGATATAGTAGCTGTGTTTTAAGAGATGGATAGGGTGATGGTCAGCCAAGTAGGACTTCATGGTTTATTTGAACTATTTGCAGTGAGAATTTATTCATGTTATACAGTTGAAAATTATTTCTAATAAATGTAAATTTAGATAACAATGCCACAATGATAGGAAAATTTTACAAATATGGGGAAAATATATGCACACATACGAGCACACGTATACATTTATAACGATAGACATATGAGAATACGTAGTGTGTTTTAGAAAGAGTCTCCAAACAGAGCACATGACATGTTCTCATTTCTGTTTTGCAGATAATTTCATGAGAAATTCTATGATCTAACCCTTAGAATGGTAAACCATCCTCAGTAAACCTTAAAGGCAGGTGGGGGGTGGGGAGGTGGGGCAGGGAAGGGCAGACGAAAAATGTCCCAAAGATTTTGTGGAAGGGGGAAGGAGGAAGAGCAAAGAAGGGGCAGGTGAGAGTAGTCTGGAGGTTTTAACTTACAAGGTTGGGAAATGCAGGGGGTGGGCAAGGAAGTGTGTCTCAGTAGGGGAAGTAGTTGCTACCATGTTTTCTTAAAATGTGTGAGGGATAGGTGTAATTTTTAGGGTCAAAAAAATAGTAGACCTTTTAAGTTAACAGGAGAAAAAATAGCAACTTAAACCAGTAAAAACATTGAACTGGAAAGAGATGAAAGAACAATGTAACATAAATAATGTAAAAGGAATAAAATTAAGTACGCCAACATTACATTAAAATGTATGGCAGGGAAGAGAAATAAGTTTAGAGCCAGTGCTCAGAACCCAGATCAAAGGTAGTAGATTAGATTAGAAAATAAAATCCAGTGGTAAGCTGTTTATTTAAAAAAATAAACTTACAGTGATAAAAAGGACAAAAATAAATGGATGAGTAAAGATACCTGAAGAAGCTAACATAAAGAAAATAACTGTGGAGAAATTACAACACATGAAGGGGAATTTAAGGCTAACAGCCTTAAATAGATAAAGATGTCAAGTATGAAAATTATAAGTCATGAATAAAAATTTAATATATTATAAAATTATAAGCTCCAAATACCACAGTAGTTAAATATATAAAGGAAAAACTTAAATGCAGTGTGAGCCCATTAAAAAAATACACACTATTATAGGAAGAAACTAAAAACACAAAGACAGATTCTTTTACAGGTTAGACAATTTCAATAGACAAATAATAGGTAGGGAACATAAAGACATGAATACAATCACTAATCTTTATTAGAATTATACAAAACACTACATTGTTTCAAAAAGGGATATCTGTTATTTTTATGTCTCTGGAAGATCTAGAAATCTCAGTTATTCCCTTGGCACCACAAAAAAGCTATACAATTTTTTTTTTTTTTTGAGACAGAGTCTCACTATGTCATCCTCAGTAAACAGCTGTTATGTCACAGCTCACAGCAACCTCAAACTCTTGGGCTTAAGCAATTCTCTTGCCTCAGCCTCCCAGGTAGCTGGGACTATAGGTGACCGCCACAATGCCCGGCTATTTTTTGTTGCAGTTGTCATTGTTTAGCTGCCCTGGTCTAAGTTTGAACCCACCAGCCTTGGTGTATGTGGCTGACGCTGTAACCACTGTACTATGGGCGCCAAGCCAAAAAAACTACACAATTTTTTTAAAATTATGGATTATATAGCCCACTTGTCTAATGATCTAATAAAATTATAAATAAAAGAGTGACCAAAAAGTTTTGGAAATTATGAAGTATACTCCTAGACAATCTTTGTATCGATGAGGATAGCAAATATGATGTTATAAACTATCTTGGAAACTATGTAAATAAAATCAAATGTAAATGAAATCAAAACATCAAAATCTATAGAACATGGCAACTGCAAAAATTTAAATGGGACATAGAAAGAATGGAAATTTGCTATCTTCAGATGTCGTTAATATTAAGAAATAAAAATGATAAAGTGACAGTATTCATTTTAAGAAATTAGGAAAGTTAAGCCTGTAATCCTAGCACTCTGGGAGGCCAAGGCAGGTGGATAGCCTAAGCTCAAGACTTCAAGATCAGCCTGAGCTAGAGCAAGACCCAGTCTCTAAAAATAGCCCAGTGCTATTTTTGGTGGATACCTGTAGTCCCAGCTCCTCAGGCAGCTGAGGCAAGAGGATCACTTGAAGCCAAGAGTTTGAGGTTGCTGTGAACCATAATGCCACACACTCTACCCAATGTGACAGAGTGAGACTGTCTCAAAAAAAAGAGAGAGAGATTAGGAAAGGACAACAGAAAAACAAAGGAAAGAGTAAATAACAACAGAAACTAAAATTTATAAACCAAAGATTTACATATGTATGTGTGTACATACAGGTGGGACATGAAATTCCTGTGTAATTTAAAATAGTTTAACATAGCAAATTACACTTTGATTGAACTTTATGTCCGCCCTGTATTTGTATGTATGGAATTCCAAAAATTATTTTTAAATACCAGTAAAATAGTTAAATCTCTCATTTGAACAACCAAAAGGAGAGCTAAGCTATGCCAAGAATGAGGAAGAAAAAATAGCCACAGATGTAAAAATGAATAAAAGTTATAATCATGAAGTCTGCCCCAGCAAATTTGAAATAAGTTATTGGGTAGCAAATATAAATGGAAGAATGAAGTATACAGCAAAAGATATTGGAAAGATGATTAAAAGTCTACCATTGAAAAGTTTCTAGGAATGGATGGGCTTGCAGATAAGCTTCATGTAACCTTTTTAAAAGCATATAATACTAATGTTATTTAATGATTTTAGGCTATATAAAAGATGAAATCATGATAACTTTAATAACAAAACCTGGCTAAAATACTACACTTAGGAAAACTATGCACAAGTATCACGTATGAACTTAAATGTATACATAAAATTAGCAAGTAGAATCAAGAGATGTCTTTTATGTTTTCTCTCATGTGAAGGACTCAACTACAACTGCGCCTTTACCTTACAAACACAAACAATGTAATCTAACTTCATGTTAATGTTAATGTTAATCCAAAATAAAAATAAATAAACCTATGTAAATCCTTAAAAGAGATGTCTTTTAAAATACATTATAAACAAATGAGGCAATTTCTGAAATTCCAGGGAGGTTCAATATCAGGAACTATAGCAATGTAATGCAGTGTAACATAACTTCAAAAAATTATAAGTAGAAAAACTATATGTCCAAGGTAAAAGTTGCTGAATATGAACTTGAAATATTCAACACCCATTCCCAATAAAAACTCTTAAGTAAAATGGGATAATTGGAAGCCTATTAAATATAATAAGAGTATATATAACAACAACAAAAACAGCAAATATGCTGGAGAACAAAACACGAGTAATTTCAATTGAATTCTGGAAATAAACAATAATGCCTGCTCTCATATGAAAATAAAATAGCAGGTATACATTTTAGAAAAGTAGAATCAAAACTGGGCAGCACCTGGGGCTCAGCAAGGAGGGCACCGGCCCCATATACCGAGGGTGGCGGGTTCAAACCCGGCCCCAGCCAAACTGCAAAACAAAAAAATAGCTGGGTGTTGTGGCAGGCGCCTGTAGTCTCAGTTACTCAGGAGGCTGAGGCAAGAGAATCGCTTAAGCCCAGGAGTTAGAGGTTGCTGTGAGCTATGTGCTGCCACGGCACTCTTCCGAGGGCAATAAAGTGAAACTCTGTCTCTACAAAAAAAAAAAAAAATAGGATCAAAACTATCCCTTTTACTCATTTTATAATTATATTCTTAGAAATTATCTCTAATAAACTTTAGTATAAAAATGGTTAATGGGTAAGTTGATGGTAAATATAATAAAAATTAATAGCTCTTATCTATTTTTTTCAACAAACACTTATAAATGGAAATAATAAACTAATTCCTTTCATAGTAAGCAAAGTAAGTAAAATTGTAATGTATTTAAGAATGAATTTTAAAAGAAATGTACAGAACTACATGGTAAAATTCATACACACACACACAAAAAAAAATAATTGGAGTTGGATTAAATCATCTTAATGTGGTTTGGGAATAAAATGCCTGAGAAGAAAAGTTAGGGCAACCTATTTAACCAAATATCTGAATGAACAGTAAGGCTGCTACATGTAAAATCAATATGGTATTGACATAGGAATAGTCAAACCAATCAATGGAACAAAGTCCAGAATTCAGAAATAAATCGTAGTGTACATAAAAGTCTAATATATGATAAAATCAGTATTTCAATTCTGCAGAAAAGGGATGGATTATTTGAAAGATTGCATTTATCTTTACACAACTTTGAACTGTATAAGTCTATGTTATTTTCAATAAATATATTGGCAAATTTTTTAGAAATTTGTGACAGTTTAGGAGAAAAAACATGCAGACTGCAAAGCCTAGAAATACTGAAAACAATTAAGAAGTCAGAAATGTAATGAATTTATAAAATATATGTAGGCACTAGCTTATTTTATCATTTACTACCATAGCATATCCAAATTTATTATAAAAGAGTTAAATTTATCAAAACTAACATACACAAACAAGGACCATACATGGACCCCTTAGCAGTCTAGAGAGGCAGTTGTAAACAATCGCAAACCATTCTAGAAATACAGCATTAAATGACAAGTGCATAAAATGAACTGTAGTCTATATCCCACACTACTGTAATAATTTCACAGCCACCTTCTGTTGCTATTGTGCTGAGCTCAAGTGTTCCAAGTATCCACTTAAAATGGTCTGTGATGCGATTAACGTCACAGCGCATTTTAGTAAATTGCATATTGTGGTAAAACATGATCTCTCATGGTTGCCACATATTTTTCACTGTGTTCAGTGCAGTACTGTAAACACTATAGGACTTAGAGGAAGTGCCACTAGTGATGCTAGAAGTACTCCCAAGAAACAGAAAAGTTGAATCATGTGACATGCCCCAGAAGTCTGCAGCTGTAGTTGCTGGCCTTTCATGTAAGACAGTTCACGTTGTAAACAGACATTGTAGACTACAGTACTAATGATTAGTGTACATTATTATAAATGTATTCTCTCTCCCTTAGGATCTTATTAATACCATTTTCTTTTCTCTAACTTACTTTATTGTAAGAATATAGTATATAATACATATAACATATGTGTTAATCGGGCTGTGTCTGTAACTCAGTGAGTAGGGTGCCGGCCCCCTATACCAAGGATGGTGGGTTCAAACCCAGCCCCGGCCAAACTGCACCGAAAAGCAGCTAGGCATTGTGGCAGGCGCCTGTAGTCCCAGCTACTCGGGAGGCTGAGGCAAGAGGGGTTGCCTAAGCCCAGGGGTTGGAGGTTGCTGTGAGCTGTGACGCCACAGCACTCTACCGAGGGGTTAAAGTGAGACTCTGTCTCTTAAAAAAAAAAAAAGTATTAATCAACTTTTTATGTTATCGATAAGGCTTCTAGTCAGCAGTAGACTTTTAATAGCTTAGTTTGGAGGGAGTCAAAAGTTATGCATGGATTTTTTGACTTAATGGAGGTCAGCATCCCCAACCCCTGTATTGTTCAGATATTGACTATGCTGAATGCTACTAGTTATCTACCTGGCAAAAATAAGTGTATAGGAAATAGGCATAATTGGTTATCTTACACCACTTAAAAAATAAATTGTGGATGTATATAATATTTGAATGTAAAGAAAATGATAGATAATACAGAGTACAGTGAAACCTCCACAGTTGATGCCTCCCTGCATTGACCTCTTCCTTAAGTTGACCTAATTCTCATAGACCAGACATGAGCTACCTGCACGTATCAGTACAGTAGGCCTAGTTTCTTGTGTTGACCATGTCTGTCTTTTGACCAATTTATTACAGCCCCTTTGATGGTCAATTTACAGAGCTTTTACTGAGATTTCATATAAACCAAATAAAATCTAGAAGTTATATCTTGTATGATAAAAAACATACCATTAATATAGCTAATAGACAGAGTAGATTTGGAGAAAGAAAACTTTGAATTCAGAAGATGAATATCTATAAAATACAAAGAGCTCTTATTGACAACAAGGAGACATATAAGACAATAGAAAATTGAGCAAGTAGAAGAGAAGGCAGTTGATAGAAGTGCAAATCCAACTTGGCCAAACATCTCAAAAGATTCTTCAGTTGTTCAGGTAAATGAAAATTATGTAACAATTAAATATCTCTTTAATCATATTGCAATAATATAGAGGGAAACAATGCCACTTTTAAGAATGCCATGGATAGGGTACTGTCATGTATGTGAAGTGTTACACTTTTTGAACAGCTAGTTGGCAGTAGCTATTGAAATTTAGGAGACTCTGTGTCATAGAAGTAAAAGTATTTGTTAGCCCAAAAGAGTAAAATAGTACAGAGGAAGAAAGCAAAAGCAGATAGGAGATTTCAATAAAGTTTGGAGAGGGAAAGTAGTTGGATATCGAGAACCAGCGCAGAGAAGGGGAATGACCCAGAATGGGAGCGGTCGGGGGATTGAGGAAAATGTAACACCAGAGAAGACACAGAAAGGAGAGATGGGATCGGGAGGTCTGACGAGCTGATGGCTGCAGCAAGCACCAAAGCACAAAATCAGCTTTATTTTATAGTTCTCCACAGGGTTGTCTATGGAGAAGTAGCCCTTGTAGATACATGTTTAACTCATTTAAATGAGAGTTTAAATCCACAAAAATTGCTAAATCTGTAGGCCACTTTTTATCACCAAGTTCTGGCACAAATTTGGTTTTTGATACCATAATCAGCTTGATAACATGGGACAAATCATAAATTGTTTTTACCATTTAGCCTTAATTTGGCCATCTTCCAAAAAGTAAATGATGTTGCCATAGTCAGCATCAATACTTTTTAGAAATTCCCAGAATTGGTGATGATTCAATTCCTTGGCCCGTATGAAATTCACAGTCTTTATAACAATTTGCATGACATTATCCATTTTTAAAGCTTTGGGGCATAAATTTTCTTGATGACCTCCGCAGTGATACCTCATCAAACATGAGTTTGGGGCAGCAATTGTATCATCATCTATTAATTTTACAAGTTTCGCTCTTTTATTTGTCATTGCTGGAGCACCATCAGTAACTATACCAGATATGTTGAGAGAGGGCAAAGAAATTTGCTTCAACATATCTTTTCTGCTTTATATAGATCTCATGATTATTTTGTGTCTTTTAATGGCATGAAAGAAGCTATTTCTTTAGTAACATGATGCCACGTATTCATCATCAATACGTTCAATAAAAATGGCGAGTTGAGTCATAGCTATAGAATCAGTGCTGTCATCTGTCACCAAGGCATAAAATTTAAAATTAGCAGGTTGACTCTCCAAACGTCTTTCAATAGGTTTTCCAATTTCTTAAATTCTCCTGGCTTAGTCTGATGACAGAAACTGATTTTAGAAACATCCTCTTTTTTTTAGGGCAAATTATATCCTCCATGCTTTCCATACATTGTTTAATACATGTACCATCAAAAAATGGTTTTGATTTTTTTTGCTATTAAATATCCTACCACATCAGTTTTACAGTGGAATCCATCTGTGTTGTAATGTATGCAGAAACAGACCAAATGCCCCCAACCCAACAATGGATTAACAAGCTGTGGTACATGTATACCATGGAATATTTTTTAGCCATCAAAAAAAAAATTGAGACTTCACAGCATTTGTATTAACCTGGATGGAAGTAGAACATATTATTCTTAATAAAGCATCACAAAAATGGAAAAGCATGAAATCTTATGTATTCAATCTTTATTTGAGGACAAATAATGACAATGATACAGTGGAGGTAGGTGAAGGGGAGAAAAGAGAGAGAGAGAAAGAGGGGGGGTGGGGGAAAGGAAGAGCAGAGAGAGGGAAGGAGGGAGGGGGTGGGGTCTCAGTGTGTGACATATCTTGTACCCTCAATGAACCCCTAATTTTAAAAAAAGGAAACCTAATATAATATATCTATGAATATATTACTGATGGGCATTTGTAATGTTAAAATTTAAGATTTCAGAAAAAAACAACCATAACAGGAAAAATTTAAAAAAATGAGAAGTTGTTCATGAAAGATGTCATAGACTGTGGGATTTATTTACTCTGGTGGGAAGTCACTGAGGACATCTGAAATTGATACATCCAGAAAAACAGTGACACATGTTATCAAAGCATTTCTGAGAGGCAGTATATTATAATAGTTAAGAGTACACCTGCCTAGATTTGAATTGTCATTATGCAACTCACTTCAAGGGATTTTCTTAATGTCCTCATATCTCAGTTGTCCTACTGGTAAAACAGGACAACAGGAATGAAATGATTTAATTGGTGTATATTTTTAGAAAAATTTCTGAAATGCAGTAATTCCTTTATGAACCTTAGCTAGACCCATATTTTAAGGGAAACCTGGTGAGATGTAGGCCCAGAAGGCAGAGAAACACAGGTAATGCATTTCTGTTTCTTGTTCCAATTGTGAGCTGTTTAGTCATATGTAACTTTTAATCTTTTATATATTTTCCTTGGGTAAAATAACATTGATTGACGTAAAATTAACTGACAAGTTATGAGAAAAATGAGCAAAGAAAAACATAGTTCACTAAAGGCAGGAAAGTGGAAAAAAATCAAGAGATCTCCCCAAATAAAGAAATTTGAACAAGCTTGATCTAAGGACCAAAAAAAAAGTAAAAATGCAGATAAAGCATAATAGACATTGGAAAGTGGTGTGAACTATGGAAAATGAGAGTTTTATACCAACAAACTTGTATGCCTAGTATTCTAATGAAGATAAAAGACAAAAATCATCTCAGGAGGAGATAGGAAACCTTAGCCAACCAATGACCAGAGAAGAAAGGCAAAAATCTACCCTTTTCAAAGCAGCTGGCAGTTTCACAAGTGGGTATTACCCTCTCTTTTTGTTACAGATAATTTTTATTGTTATTTCAACCATTTCAGATGAAAAGTTTCCCGACCCGTTCTAAAAGACAAAAGTAACCCAGATGCTGAAACTGGGCGAGGAGAGGCCACAGATAAACACAGTGTAAGTCATGAAACATACATTAGGGAAAATTCCAAATCAAAGGGTGACAGGCACCATCCCATGGAGGCTTATCTTTCATCCCAAGTCTGTCCTTTTCTATAAACAACAAAACTGTCACCCAAACAAAGTAGGTCTGACTTTAGTGCCAACCACAGATACGACTACAGGGAATCCCCAGGTTTTCTCTGCTCTGTAGTCTGGAGGGTGAAAGGGGGCAGACTGCCTTTTAATGTCTTGCCTGATGGAGTGGTATCCACTGCAAAGTTAAACTGTGTTGAGGAGCAGGACACATGATAGTCTTTACCTGGCTTTCAGTTCTAATTTGCTACTACTACCGGCAAGGTTCTCGTTCTTTACTTACACCTAGACCTTCATCCCTCAAGTAGCTCTTATAGTGATAGCAATAAATGACATTCTCAGAAAATGAGAAAAATATGTGCATCTCTGTATTTAGAGAGGGAAAGTGTGAAGGGTATACCAGCCCCTTCTTTTTTTTTTTTTTTTTTGTTTTGAGACAGAGTCCTACTATGTTGCCCTCAGTAGAGTGCCATAGACTCACAGATCACAGCAACCTCAAACTCTTGGGCTTAAGCGATTCTCTTGCCTCAGCCTCCCAAGTAGCTGGGACTACCGATGCCTGCTACAACACATCTTTGTTGTTTAGCTGTCTCAGAGAAGGTTTGAACCCGCCAGCCTGGGTGTATGTGGCCAGTGCCCTACCTACTGAGCTACGGTCAATGCAACTTTGTCACATGTTTCAGAAGTTAAAAAATAATAATAAAACAGAACAAAACGGCCTCATCTTTTATTCCCTTGAAGAGCCACCATTAAACCTGTATAGACTTTTATGTCATTGTGATATCAATTTCTAGGAGTCTCTTTGTTTTCAAATGTGTATTTTGACCTCTTTGCAAATTTACAATATTTTGATCAAATTGAAACACTAGTAAGTAAAAGGCTACTCTCTCTTGTATATTACAAGGCACTTCTGAGGACAGGTGGGAACTGGAAGGAGAGGGTGCCTTGGGTATATTAAGTATTAAAGAAAGCCTTATAATTTTGATGCATCAAGGAACTGGGATGAAGGTTCCCAACCCCTGACTGGTAAGCACTTTCCTTCCTACTTTCTGCAATGCAATTCTTATAAAGGTCAACATATTGTTTAAAAATAGTCCAAGAAAAATGACAATCCAATAACATATTAAAAGTTATAACAAATTATTATCAAGCAGAGTTTATTTCAGTAGTACAAGGAAGGTCTAACTTTAATGATTCCATTAATTTAATCTTCTATATATTTAAAAAAAAAGGGAAAAATCCATATAGTCATTTCGTTAGGTGCCAGAAATTACACTTCATTACCTATTTAATCTTAGCAAGCAAGAAGATACTAATAAGATAATAATACAGTTGTCTATCACCATCCTATAGGAAATGCAATTTTCAATGCTGAAGCACAGAAGCATCTATATTAATATCATAAAAATACAAATATGTTTATGTAGCTTCTATTTAATAGTTACTGGTCAAAACAATAAGAAAAGTAAAGAAAAAGGGCGGCTCCTCTGGTTCAGCGAGTAGGGCGCCGGCCCCATATACCGAAGGTGGCAGGTTCAAGCCCGGCCTCGGCCGAACTGCAAAACAAAAAAAATAGCCGGGCGCTGTGGCGGGCGCCTGTAGTCCCTGCTACTCGGGAGGCTGAGGCAAGAGAATCGCTTGAGCCCAAGAGCTGGAGGTTGCTGTGAGCAGTGTGATGCCACGGCACTCTACCCAGGGCGATAAAGTGAGACTCTGTCTCTACAAAAAAAAAAA
>CAUYON010127933.1:0-17966 GCA_963573935.1 Arctocebus calabarensis | reverse complement strand
AGGACTTTCAGGGACGATTAGGGAGGCATGAGAGAACAGCAAGTCCTCCCAATTGCAGCTTAGAGGCTGGGAGAAAAATTTGGTAACCGGCTGTCCAGACACCCCCTGTATAGTTATGGATTTGGGAGATAAAAGACCAGGATTAGAAAGAAGTACAGAAAAGATTGCTCCAGTGTCCAACAGAAATTTTGTCTCCTGGCGCTCCACTGTAAGGCAAACCTGGGGCTCTTGAGGGGTGATGACACAAGCTGGAGCCATAAGAATTTTCCCCGGGCACTCTCAGTCCAGTTTGGGCTCCGATGGAACTTTTATCAGAATTTTTAACCATCACTGTTCTAAGGGTTTTTGTGATTCACACTTAGTATTTTAATTCTTCTGTAGAAACATTTATGATCAGATTCATGAGAAAGACTTTTTTATATATAGATTTCTAATAAGTTTAAGATCAATGGACTAATAAAAATTCCCATAGCTCAGTGTTAATAAACAAGAATAGATTTGTCAAACTACTAGTAGAAATCAAACAGGATAAAATTTAATTATTTGAAGTTGAATAACTGATGAAAATAATGTTTTTATGACTTCGTTCTAAACATTGATTGTTCTTTACTCAAATGTTTTCTGGATTTAGGAAGATTTTCTCTTTGAAACTCTGTAATTTTCAGCCATTTGTTAAAGTATAATTTTGTAAACACAGATAAAAACATCTATTTTACTCTCCCTACTTAATTCTTCCACAATTTTAAAACTATTTTTTAGTATTCTTATAGGCAATATAGTTGTTTCCGTAAGTCTAATAAAAATCTTCTTGCTCTTTATAGCAGTTTACAGTTTAAGACTTTTTTTTTTTCTTAAGACAGAGTGTCACTTTGTCACCCTCGGTAGAGTGCCGTGGCATCACACAGCTCACAGCAACCTCCAACTCCTGGGCTTAGGCGATTCTTTTGCCTCCTGAGCAGCTGGGACTACAAGCACCTACCACAACGCCTGGCTATTTTTTTGTTGCAGTTTGGCTGAGGCCGGGCTTGAACCCACCACCCTTGCTATATGGGGCTGGTGCCCTACTCACTGAGCTAGAGGCACTGCCCTAGTTTAAAACATTTTGATTTGAACTTTGACTGAAATGTCATATTTGAAAATATGCATAAAATGCCTGACTTCAAAAATTCCTAGCTTTACAGTGAGTAAAAAAAAAAAATTGTCACTGCCCAGCAGGCCCTAGAACTTTGAGACTAAGTCTGCCTTCCTTTAGCTTGAAGTGTTTAAATGTGAGATTTCTATGTGGCCAATTTAGAAAAAAAAGTTATATTTCCAATAAAAAAATCTATTCTACACTTGTGATTAAATTGCAGCTCTGTTCATTGTTTTTGAGTTCCTTTTACCTACCTGTAGACCAGACTAGAGCCTAAATTCTAGGTTTCTCAAATTCGGCTTTCTTTCATAAAGTTGGTAAAGATGGGAATTATCCTGTTCCCAAAGCCCTGTAAACTGAAACTAAATACATTTTAAGAAATAAGTCTTATGCTTAATGTGTAGGCCACCTCCTGATGCTGTAAACATTTTTCAGGCTATCGAGAGCTTTTTCCAAGACATCAAAACAAGACTCCATATCATAATGAGACTCTCAACCTTCTTAAATGCCTATCTTTTCACTTGACAAAATAGTCCTGAATTAAAATTTCACCATCAGTAACTGCCATAAATAACTTGACAACCCCAACCTAAGAAATTCTTTTAGTCCATCTAGTGGGTCATTTTAACAGTAATACTACATGTCTCTAACACAGCCTTTCTTTGTGTTATACTGGTGGTCCCTTTTGTAAAGTTGGCATTCTTTCCCTTTTTTTTGCAGTTTTTGGCTGGGGCTGGGTTGGAACTCACCACCTCCAGCATTTGGGGTCAGCGCCCTCCTCCTTGTGCCACAGGCGCCCCTGGCACTCTCTTCCTACGTGCAACCCAGTCATAAAGTGCTCCTCAGTGGCCACAGCAGGTCTCACCAGTCTCCCCCAGGGTCTTTTGATTTGTGTAGATGGTTGCCGCTCAGGCTTATGCTCTTGGTTCAAAACTATTATACAAACTGAATTTGTTATAGTGTTGAATTGTTTTTTGTATTACGATTTTTAAGCCTTATTCTTACTGCTTATTTAATCCTTGTGAAGTTAACACTAACAAAGGATAATGTTAGCTCAACACTTTGAAAAGATTGCTAATAACTAAGGAAATAGCAGGATAGAACTCATTGCTGGCCTCAGGAAAATCTGCCCTGAGAAAATTTTTCCTTCTGGCCTCTTTGTTACTCAATGTTGGCCAGACCATGACTTTAAGACTAGTTTTACCCATCATCACTCACTAATCAGCTTTTCAGCTCCTGGAAATTTTACTACTTCTAATGAGCTTTTCTTTATAAACAACACATTTTATGGTTACATTTCTCTTTCTAATAGAACTCTAACCTCTCTGTTCTTAGAACATAGCAAAGACCACCAGTCTATGTCTATGTCCCAAATAGCAATTCTTGCTTCACAGAGTAAAATGTTAAGTCTAGAGATTTATCTCTGTTTTATTTTTGACTTTGACATGATTGTGGTCTTCAGTTTTACTGATCTTTTCTTCTTCAGTGTTTAATCTGCTATACACTTTCTAACCCAGTATATTTCTCATCTAAAACATTGTACATTCCATCTCTAGATGACTGGTTTAGGCCATTTAAGAATATGTTCCATGTCTTTGCTTAATATGTCAACCCTCAGTGTAATTTTTTGAACCTGTAAAGTGGGTATAATAACTTCACATTGTTTGCTAATTCAGTTATCTGTGTTACTTGCAGGTTTTCGCCCTTGTTATTAGACATATTTTCCTGTTTCTTTACATGCCCGATATTATTTTATTATACTCTAGACATTGTCAGTTTTATTTTTGGAGAGCTAGATATTTTTACACTCAGTAAAGGAGCCTTTTTCTGGTGTGCAGTTATGTTACTTACAAAACAATGTGACCTTTTACAGCTTGCTCTTAAACTTTGTTAGGCAAGGTCAGAATAGCATTTAGTCTAGAGTTAATTTTCTCTGCCATTGAGGAAAGACCTTTCTTAATATTAGCTCTATGGCACATGAATCTTGAGTTTTTCCACTTCGGGGTCACTGTTCCGGGTGAGCACCATGCACTATTACCCATAATCCTTCACCTTGGTTACCCAGGCAGTGATGAGTTCTCAGCTGAGCTCACTAGGAAGCCAGCCTGCTGCAGACCTTTGGAGTCCTCTCTGTACAACTCTCTTTTCCAGTAATCTGTCCTGCAAACTAGCCATCTTTCCTCACTGAACTTTGCTTCTTTCATTTAGGGACATAGGTGGCACTACTGTGTTCTTTACACAGGGAGGAAACTTTGAGCTAAAAGCTAGACAGTAGGGCTTGCCTTAACTTCCTTTCCCTCGGAGATCAATGTCAGGTGTCTTTGAGAACACTTGTTTCTTTGTATTTTGATTGGTTTTTTTAGTTGTCTCAGGCAGAACAACTAAATTAATTCTATTTTGCCTGGAAGCAGTAGTCTTAGTATTTAGTGAAATGATTAGCATATGACTTTGTGAATGACCTACATAAAACCATTATTGAACTTATATTTAGAACTTCAAAATTTTGTTTATTAATCTGAGGTTTGTATAGGTTTAGTGTATTGTAGAGTGTATATAGTGCTTACACAAACATACAAAGGAGTAACGTACAAAGGAGTAAAACGAGCTTTTTTGAATAGTTTGATGGAATTTTTATTTAGTATAGTAGTGGGATATTTTAAGAAATGTTTTAACTGATTCCCTTATCAAAATTAAGACAGATTCACATGAGAGGATGTTTTTGTGACATGAGATTTATCAGTTTTCATGTTCTGTTTTAAAAATAACTATTAATTTTCAGGCATATTAATGAGGATAAGAGAAAAACAGAAGCTCAAAAACAAATTTTTGATGTTGTTTATGAAGTAGATGGTTGTCCGGTAAGTATTCTTTTTTGACAATTGTCAATTTATTTTTTCTTTCTGGTTAATGAGGTTTCTCTAGTTTTAATTTAACCAGAACCTTGGTATCACTTTCTTTTAACTTATGACTTCTTAAAAATTACTTGATATCAAAAGATCTCTATTAATCATATTTTCAATCTACACAGGCTAATCTTTTATCTTCTCACCGGAGCTTAGTACAACGAGTTGAAACAATTTCTCTAGGTGAGCACCCCTGTGACAGAGGAGAACAAGTTACTCTCTTCCTCTTCAATGACTGCCTAGAGGTAAAGTTGTACTTTGTATAGGATAATGGCACTGCCTTTGTGACTTCCTTGAGTATTTAAACCAAGCTTTGATTAAAATACAATGTAGAAGTTTAAAGTAAACTCGAGTAATCACTTTCTGAAAAAATTTAGACCAATTGTTGATTTAATAATATTAATGAAGTATTTTTAGCAAGTGTGATATTAAGAAGTAGATAAATTTCTATGACTTTAAATCCAAGTCAAAATGAATATTTTTATGCAAATAAATGCTTTGGTCAAGAATTTGGGGAACTTTTGTTTCTATTTTTTATTTATTCACGTTTTACAAAATAAGAGGTTTTCTTTTTGAAATTTACTTCGATTTTTTCAGCAAAAATAAAGTCACTATTTTGTTGAAGAGAGAGATAACTTGATAATTTAACAGTATTAATTCTTTCTTGATTCTTTCATTTAAGATTTTAAAGTGCATGAGTGGTCAGTATATTAGCTGGAGTATAATGATTCTAATTCTAAAATTCTTAATTATCTAAATTGTTTTCCTTCTGTGTTATCCCTACCAAGGAAATGAATTATGTTTGCATGGTTTTTCAATCTTTCCTTTCTTTTTACATGTATTTTTAAACAACTTAACAGTCTAGTAAGAGAGATAAAAAGAAGTGCATTTTCCTTCATCTTAGTAGAGAAAAATGTTCAATTTGACATTTCTGTTAGTAACTCTTTGTTGCCTTCTTCAAAGCATTAGAAGGGTTTCCTTTTTCTTTAAAGTCCGTATTCCTTTCTTTTATCCTTCTCTACTTTTCTTCAAGTGCTGCCCTCTTATACCATATACGTAATTATTTATAGTATAACATAAAAGGGACTCTTAGACAGCAAGCCATGTATGAACAATTGTTGATGCACTAAAATCTCACCAAAAAGTCACTTGTGTTAAATGCAGAGTTTTGTTGTTACGAGCTTAATGAAAAACAAAGAGCACAAAAGTAAAAAGAAAGTAAAAATACCATACACAAGTGACTACATCCTAAAGTGAGAAAGTGAAATCATGAACCACCAATTCTGAACTACCTGTCTCTCTCATGAGAACTTCAGTTTGTCTTGCTTCTGAGAACAGGGCTAGGTTAAAGTTAATTTTTGACCAAATTTTGACTCAATTTGTAATATCATGGAGTTTCACTGTACATGGTTTCTCCGTTTGCTTTTTTTTCTTTTGAAATCCCTTAGGTCATATTGGGTTTTTTTTTTTTTTTTTGCAATTAAAAGGGCTTTATTCCACCTGGGTGCAGGTTGTATAAGATTACCCTGCCTGGGCTAGGAAGAAATCCACCATTTTTTTTTTTAGGTCACCTTGTTCATTCACCTAATAGGTTAAGTTATCTGTATTTCCTTGCCTATCTATTCTGATTTTCACCTCCTTATTCTTGATACAGCCGTCCTGTGCTTTAAATTTGATCTTATATCTGCACCAGATTCCTTGAAGCCTTCTGTAACTAACTCATGGACTTTCTTTCCACTTTAATTACTCCCTTTGGCTGTCATCTGTGGCTTCCAAGTCCCTGGAAGAGACTCTCATTTCCTTTGCCTTCTTGAATTTAGTATTTTTTTGTTCTATTCTTTTTTTGGCTTCCCTGCCTCATAATCACTTCAACAGAAACACCTTTATTTATGACATATTTGGACTTCAAAATTCATGATCAATAAATATTTAAAAAACAAAAATAATAAATTCTAAATGAATGCTTATTCTTTAGTTTTTTTGTGTAAAAGAATTAACACATTTCTTAGCAAATTTGGGATGAAAAGTATGGTACTTCCTTGACTGATAACCTAGGGCAAACATCATACTTAATGATAAAAGTTAGAAACGTTCAAAATGGGTAAACTCTATATTGTTTTCTCTTTAATATGATAAGTGATATTTTATGGAAACTAAACTAATTTTGAATTTGTTTGCTTATCTGTGTTTTGAGAATTTTCAGTATTAACACTTGTTTTTAAAAATAAACTTTAAATCATTTAATTAATCAAATTAATAAGTATATTCTAATATTACAGGGGAAAGATTATTAAGAGTTTATTGCTAATTTTCCCTATATTAACATAATGATCTTTTGATATCTGGTATAAATATATTTGATATGTAACATGGACCTGTTTCATATTTCTGCATCAATGTAGATGTGATACACTGCTTAGCTTTTGGTCTTTTCTCAGTAGCCTCCACGAAGTTTTTCAGCCATACTTTGTCATGTTTATGTGATGACCAATCAATCTTATTTTAGTAGGTTAAACTGAAGTCATTTTATGTTAATGTATTTCAGTTGATGATTATTATTGCAAAAGAGATGTTCTTTAACAAAAGGCAAAATAATAAACTAAGCTTTCACAGAAGTAAAAATAAAAGGTTTAAAGACCTTACAACTTTTATAGAACATCATGGGCACATCAGGAATCACAAGGTCCTTTCTAGTTTTGCTCCTGTCTTCTCCACTGTTACTTTGCCTCTTTTCTTTTAAATGAGCGGTCACTCAACATTTAGGCAAAATTATATCCTAACACAACACCTTGAATTTATAATTTATATCAGTTATTTAATGTATTATTTAATTACATTTGTAACATTTCCCTTTCTCAATAGTGTATAAATATGACAATAGGAACCATAGATGTTATTTGCTCATTTATCCAAAATAGCTATTTCCCTTCTAAACTCAAGGCTTTTGTTTCAAGATTGCTTCCTCGTTTGATACTATTGCATCTCACAATGCTTCTAGTTCTTTCCTACTTCTGGAACCTTGAAAACAGACACAATAGTCCGTTGGCTATTTTCCTGATTTTTGAATTCCTATATAAACATGGACATTTCTGCTATATAGTTATAAGATTTTGTCACCTGGTAACTCTGTTTGTTTATACTATAGCAATTTTAGAATGTCTTGTATATAATGTTAAACGAGTTTTATATAGATTCATGTATTTATTGCTATTTTAGCTTTAAGTAGTTGGTCTTTAACTGTTTTTATTCATATTACTGATGACTTTTTTATTTTCTATAATCAGATAGCAAGAAAACGGCACAAGGTCATTGGTACCTTTAGGAGTCCTCATGGCCATGCCCGACCTCCAGCCTCCCTTAAGCATATTCATCTAATGCCTCTTTCTCAGATTAAGAAGGTGCTGGACATAAGAGAGACAGAAGGTATGCTCCTTGATGAACTATTGGTTGAATAAAAATAGTTCATATTCATTGTAGGTTTGATTCATTCCATTATGGATTTTTTTTAAATTGGTAAATTATTAAAATGGTTGATTCTGCTAAAGAAATTGTTCTTGTACCTCTATTCCAATTCCTTTTTTAGAGACATACTTGATTTTTTTTATGAAGAAAGTACTGTTGAGACCTTCTTTTTCAGAAGAAAGTACTGTCTCAACCTGTAAGATATCCTCATCTGTTAAGAGTTCAAGAGCTCCCATCCTGAGGGCTATCTGCTTGCTTTACTAACTGTTCTTGGCTGTGCAGAAGCTTTTTAGTTTGAACAGGTCCCAGTAGTGTATTTTGATGCTGCCCCAATTACCCCGTGCCTCCTCCTCATAAAATATTTGCCCAGACCTATTCCTTCCAGAGTTTTCCCTGTACTTTCTTCTAGTATTTTTATAGTTTCATGTCTTAAGTTCAAATCTTTAACCCAGTAAGAGTCTATCTTAGTTAAAGGTGAAAGGTGTGGGTCCAGTTTCCATCTTCTACAGGTTGCTAGCCAGTTCACCCAGCACTATTTATTAAATAGGGAATCTTTTCCCCACTGAATGTTTTTAATTGGCTTGTCAAAGATGAAATAACAGTAAGTAGCGGGGTTCATCTCTTGGTTCTCTATTCTATTCCATACATCTACCTCTCTATGTTTGTGCCAGTACCATGCTGTTTTGATCACTATCTATTTATGGTATAGTCTGAGGTCTGGTAGCTTAACTCCTGCTTTGTTTTTATTTCTGAGTAATGTCTTGGCTATTTGAGGTTTTTTCTGATTCCATATAAAACAATGAGTTATATTTTCAAGACCTTTAAAATATGACAATGGAACATTAATAGGAATTGCATTGAAATTGTATATTGCTTTGAATAGTACAGACATTTTAACAATGTTGATTCTGACATATTCAGCTGTTTCTTTCCTTAGAGTTTCATAGTCTCTTTATAGAGATCTTTCACATCCTTTGTCAGGTAAACACCCAAATATTTCATCTTCTTTGGCACTGCTGTGAAAGCTGTAACCCAATTACAACACAAGAATTGGGGAAAGGGACAAGGGAGGGTTGGGGAGGGAGGAGGATGGGTGGAGGGAGAACAATGAGTAATTGATGTGTCCACATATATGGTGCATCTTAGAAAGGTTCAGGTGAAACTTACTAAAGATAGAATATAAATGTTTGTACACAATAACTAAGAAAATGCCATGAATGCTATGTCAACCAGTTCAATGAATATATTTCAGATTGTATATAAAACCAACACATTGTACCCCATGATTACATTTATGTACACAATCATGATACAATAAAAAAAAAAGGAAAAAAAAAGAGTTCAAGAGCTCTTAAATGATTATGCATTAAAATAGTGCCCAAGCTTAGCCTGTTTTCACAGGCTTATCTTTGTTTTCTTCAGGATACAAAAGAGATAACTGGGTCTGTTACCTGCACTTCCTATCTTAACAACTTTCCTGTTACCAGTGGCTGCATTTTTAGTGATATGTTTAGGATATGGATTAAGAATAGATGTAAGTGAAATAAGCATACCTAAAGTTACTGGTAGACTTGATAAGGGGTCAAGTATGGATTAAGGAAAGTTTTTACTCTTATCATTGATGGTATTAGGGAGAGAGTCCTTTGCAGGCCTGAAGTAGCCAAAAATTGTTTATCTACAACAATGCCATGTTTAATTGGAACTTAGTACTGTATGTACATGGCCATATCCTGGACACTGGGCGTATGTTTTTACAATGTAAGCTTTGTCCGTCACTGATTCCTCTAATGATGAAAGGTTTCAATTCATAAGAAATGATTCTTAAAGCAAAGTTGATCAGCAAAATTTATATTTCTTTTTTCACTTAGTTCTTAAATTTCAGATGTATTAATGGTTACATTGTATCATCATCTGTTGGTATCGGTGGGGCATTGGTTCCAGGACCTCCCGTGGATATCAGAATCTGTGGATGCTCCAGTCCCTGATATAAAACGGCGTAGTATTTGCATATAACCCATGCACATCTTTCCCTTTTGATCTAATTATTCTAGAAAAGATTAAATATCATGGAAATATTGCTTAATATATTATATTATCTTAATATAATTAAGTTATCATTTTTGGTTCCTTACATGGTGTACTATTACTATTATTCTTTCCAGAGCTTCGATTTAATGTAGTGATATTCTTGTGTAGTTGAAAATAGAGAGGTCAGGAGTGTAAAGAAGAAATAATTTCATTGAAATTTTGTTGCTCTGAGGGAAGTAAATTTGTATAAATCTGTCATTTTCTAAGGAGTAACACTGAATGTTTATGGTTATTCTGGAACCCCAGATTGCCACAATGCTTTTGCTTTGCTTGTGAGACCCCCAACAGAGCAGGCAAACGTGCTGCTCAGTTTCCAGATGACATCAGATGAACTTCCAAAAGAAGACTGGCTGAGGATGCTGTGTCGACATGTAGCCAACACCATTTGCAAAGCGGATGCTGTAAGTTCTGTAACCAGTATTATAATGATGGTTTAAACTCCAGGTCAACACATTCAGGCTAAATGTGTGCATTTCTTTGTAGAGCCCTGTTTTTCACACTGATAGACCTGTACGTTTCTAATGGCTTATTTACTATGAATGTAGGAGTGTTTTAGTTCTGTGTATATTCAGAAATACTAGTTTAACAAGTTGTTCTGGAAAAGACTTTTAAAATTCAGACATAAGAAGTATTTTTGCAGTTCCTAGCTTATATAGGCCCTCACAGTCTTATATCTTCTGTTCCTTTGATTTAGTGAGGCTTTGAAATTTTTTGTAATATACCCTGTGATTTTTCACTGGTGCTCTTAGATGTGGCTATTAGTAAAATAGACAGTATTTTATTTTTTTCTTAATTCTATGGGAAGCAATAGATGGATTGTCATAATCCATTTTTCTCATGCCTGGCTCTTAAAATCAAATGATATATTATGAATATATAATTACTGTTATAGAGATTAAAGTGAAAATAGATGAAAAATCAAAATATTAAAGTTAAATGACTTTGCCAGATGTTAGGTAGCCTGTTGGAGATCTTGGATAAAATCTAGATCCCCTAAAATATAATTTGATTTCCTCATCTCTGTATGTGTGAGAGACAATAATAGGCTTATATAGACCTCTTAATCTGGGCACAAATGACATAGATTGAGAGAATGTATTGGTATGATATAAGGTAGATGACCCTCTTCAGTACAGTAGTACTGTAACTGAGATTGCCTTGGACATTTTTATGGGAATAAAACATTTTGTCATAGTTAAATCTGACCTTAGAAGATATTGAAGTATAATGTGGTTTATAAGGTAGGTAATTAAAACCCTCTACCTCGAAGTTTTTAGAATCAGACTTTTTGATTTGTTTGTGTTTTTTTTCCTTATTTTGTATGTCATTACAAATAAAAATTTTTTTTCACAAAATAGGTTCATAGAGGAAAATAAAATGCTAGCATGTACAACATAATGCTAGCTAGAAAAATGGTTGAACTAGCTTTTGCTATAAGGCTTACACAATTCCTTAATAAAGAATTTTTTTCATAATTCTAGGTATCCATATATAAAATGGGCTTCCTTACATTATAGTGATTCCTAATTATGGAATAACTCCTGGATTTATCAGGATATCAGACTATGTGTATCATATAATCATTTTTATATGTATAACCCTAATACTGAAATGTCAAATTAATGGCAAATGTCTCTTAAAATGCAATCTATCAAATTAACTAGCCACGGGATTGCCAATACTAGAACTGAGATACAGGCAATGAATGGTAAAATTTGATGAAGTAAAATAAGCCACAAGATGGCAGCAAACATCTACCTATGTTCTGATTTATATACTTAGACCACAAAATTCTTTCAATGTGGAAATCTTGTTCTTAATAAATATGTTTATAAATTCTGATGTTCAGTGACTTTAGCAGAGCTCTGTCCTGCATTTAAAATTCTACATGTAGTAAATTTTTTTAAAGCCCTCAGTTAGTGTCTTATTTTCAACATTTTCCCTGTTGAAGAGAAAGTATTTCTAAATTATATGTACAAAAGATATAAAAGATAAAAATCTGATTTTTGAGCAGGAGCTTTTGTCTTTCTAGAGTATATATTTTTGATGTCCTAAATCAGCGATTCTCAACCTGTGGGTCATGACCCATTTGTTTGTAACAATGAAAATAGATCACGGCATTAGGAAGGTTGAGAACCACTGTCTAAATAATTTGAACTTGCTTAATTAAAAGAATAATATAAATACAGCTAGTTTATTCTGTATTATTTCATTCATTGAGCCCTTTTGTAAATGACTTAAGAATTAAAATTTTTAGACTAAAAGAAAAGTTAATCTAAATCATTATTTTGTATGTGAAACTAAGGCCAAGATCAATGACTGATTAGTGTAAAGCTAATAAGAATCTAGATATTCTCATTTTTAGTCAAACCCTTGTGATAGTTTTTTCTTCCATGGATATCATGTCCCATATGCTGCTATTTCAGAATTTATAGATTAAAGTTTAAATTTATTTAAAATCTTATTTAGAATCCATATATAGTAGATAAAATAGAGAGATCTATTGCCAGCATATAATCTCTAATTTCATTCATTCTCTTACAGTTCATATGTCATCTGAGATCAGATGGTATCTTTATGTTGAAGAAAATAAAGTTTTCTTCAAAAACATGCATTTCTTACTAGATTTATTCATACATAATTTTCTCTTTATACTATCATAAGAGTATTTTAGCTGTTTCGAAGTTTTTTTATAAATAGGTGAATCTTTGATAGATGTATGTTAAATTTGTAACCAGTCACTTTTAATAAATTTTGTTTATTAATCACTTTTTGTTTCTAATCACTTTGTTGGCGCTCTTGTCTTTTAGTTCTTAAAAACATATTATAAGTTAAGGAATTCCCATAAATACTGACAAATTACTTTATAGTTTAAAAATAAAACATAATAGAGGAAAATACACTTATTTATTTTAGGTTTTTTTTTTGAGACAGAGTCTCACTATGTAACCCTCAGTAGAGTGCCGTGGAATCACAGCTCAGAGCAACCTCAAACTCTTGGGCTTAAGTGATTGTCTTGCCTCAGCCTCTCAAGTAGCTGGGACTACAGGTGCCTGCTACAATGCCTGGCTATTTTTTTGTTGTTGCAGTTGTCATTGTTGTTTACCTGGCCCGAACCAGGTTTAAACCAACCGCCTGGGTGTATGTGGCTGGTGTTGTACCCACTGAGCTACAGGCATTGCCTATTTTTTTCTTAACTATTTTATTTTATTTATTTATGTTATTGTTTTATTAATATTATTTATTTTAGCTTTAATTAGTTATTTTACTTATAATTGACATATAGTTGTATATATTTATGGGTACAGTATGATTATAGGGAATAGTTTTAATGCATATACATTCTATATGAGCAGGTCCAGATAATTATCATATCCATCACCTTAAACATTATTTCTTTGAGGAAAATATATTTAATTGTCAAAATATTTTTCTGAATTTACCTCTGTATCTTATGGTCAAATTGTAAGTTTTTAGTATATATTTTTTGATTGAAATCAGAATTTAAGATGGAATGAAAGGAAAACAAAATTAAGACACAGCCATACATATAGCAGTATAGGAATTGTGATCCCTCTACTGGGAAACTAGGAAATCTTACTAAAGCATAACCTTACAGGTGTATGTGGATGGGCATGAAGGGAAGCTTGGGAATAGAGACAGAGCTTTCATCACATTCCTCACTGCTTAGTTTCTCAAGGATTGGCAAGAGGCATTAAGTATTCAGAATTATTTTGTGAGGCAATTGACAAGAACCAACTGAAAACTATTAGAACTTATGCCACAGTTTAGTAAAATAGCCAATTAAAATGTAAATACATGGATAACTGTAGTTTTCCTTTATTCTGGTAGTAATCAGAAAGTACAGATCTCTTTCCAGTAAAATTTTATTAAAAATATCTATGAATGGCCTTATAAGAAATTCATAAAAGCTATTTTAAGAAAGCTACAGTGCTTAAGAGACCTGTGATATTCCTGAATGTGAATGCTGACTAAACACAAAGATGATGGTTCATCTTTAATTAACTTACAAATTTATTGCTATCTATAAAATCCTGTAGAGAACTTTTGGCTTTAAAATGATTCCAAAGATGATTTTTAAAGAAAAAGCAATAATACCTAAGAAAATTTAGGAAACAGTACTTTCTTTATATGACATAAAATTGTACTTTTAAAGTTACAGTGATCAGAATATTGTACTGATTGAAAAATTAATAGATGCACCAATGGAAAGGATAAATGGCCTTGAAAGAAGACTTTATTATATAATAAATGTAGACGTTTAACTAAGGTTGTTAAGGCATGATGCTAGAACAATTGGTTAAGCATTAGAGAATATTAGTGTATATTCTAACCTGTGTCATATAAATTATACATAAATTAAGAGCTAAATGTGAAAACAAAAATGTAGGTGGTGAATATTAGTTTTTTTAAGTAGGGAAGTATTTTGTAGGCAGAGAAGCAGTGTAAGAGTAAAAAATATCTATAGGGTTTAACAAAGAAGCAAAAATCTCTGTTAAAATTATTAAGAATATAAAATTAGAGGCAAAATAAAATTGGGGGAAATAATGGCAAAAACTTCACTAATTATTTTCTTTCATTAAAAGTTTTTCTGTATTTAAATAAAAGCACTAGTATTTAAACACTAATTTAAAAATGGGCAAAGTATATAAGTAGATAATTCACAAACAAGAAAGTTTTAAAAGCCAGAAAACATGAAAAACAGAAAAACACACCTCAGTAATTTAAAGCACTACAGATTAATAGAGCAAGATGTCAATGTCTTTTTTTTTTTTTTTACACGCCAAATTGCAAGAAATTTTTTAAAGGAAACTATTGAAGGCTTTTGAGGAAAGGTAGAAGTTGCAACAGTATACCTTTTTATCCACCAGGAACTTTCACACTCTGTTTTTCAACACGTGTTTTTTATATACATAGACTTTAGCTTATTTCTTTTTTAATTGCAGTAAAATACATAACATATACCAGTTTTAACTGTTTTTAAGTGTGCAGTTAAATGGTATTAACTATTATGAAATATTATCACCATCTATCTCTGGAGTCTTTTCATCTTCCCAAACTGGAGCTCTGTACCTGTTATATTACCAATTACCCCACTTTAAATGCACAAAATAGTAGAATGATAAAATTATAGTATAATCAGATTTCTCAGCTATTTGTTAAGAATAGTTCCTTTGAATATTTAATTACATAAAAAATACACTATTCAGCACACTGAAAAAATAAAATATAAAATTGAATAGTATGATTCAAATTTTGTTTATTAAAAACGTTTTTATTCATATAGAACAATACTGGTGAGAAACATACCAAAATATAAGTAGTAATTGGTTAGTAGAGTTAAGGGTAATTTATTTTAAATTTGTGTTTGCTAAATTTCTATTTTTTTTTTTTTTTTTTTTTGGGACAGTGTCTCACTATGTCGCAAACTAGAGTGCAGTGACAGCTCACAGCAACCTCAAACTCTTGGGCTTAAGCAGTTCTCTTGCTTCAGCCTTCCAAGTAGCTGGGACCACAGGTGCCCACCGCAATGCCCATCTATTTTTTATTGCAGTTGTCATTGTTTAGCTGGCCCAGGCCGGGTTCGAACCCGCCAGCCTTGGTGTATGTGGTTGGCGCTGTAACCACTGTGCTATGATGCCAAACCTGCTAAATTTCTTTTTAACTCAAAAAATATTTATACTATTTTTGGAAGATGCTGGCAGTGGCTTGTACTCTTACCTGATTGGGATTAAATAAATAACCAAGAGTCATTTCACAAGTGGATCAGGTGGAAAGAGCAGGTCTGGGCAGGTAGAGGGGATTTGGTTGTTCAAATGATAGAATTAGAAAAGCTTAAACAAAACCAGTGCTGTCTGTGGGTATCAAGGATAGAGAACCAAAGCAAGTATTATAGTTGTAGAATATAATATTTAACACCTCTATTTGTAAAAAGGCATAGCATTTCATTTCAAGGTACTTCTGTGCATTATCTTCTTTTAGCCTTATGATTATATGGGTTGAGTATACCCTAGATAGTTTCCACATTTTGCAGATGAGAAAATGTTCAGAAAAAACAACTTTGACAAGGTTGTATAAAATGCATTCTAGCTGCAAAATGATAGTGCTGGTATAGTCTTACACCACAAGGCAGTTTACCAAATCACGATGTAGATTTATACAGAATTGGTTATGGGACTGTGCAAAAACATTTTGTCTGACTGACTTTCTTATGAAGGGCCAACCATACTGAGCAAGTAATATTTTGAATTTACAGTACTTCAAGGTAAGTTACCTTTTTAAAGTGATTCAGTGGTTCTTGGCCTATGTTAGGTATTTCTAAAAATTTATTTTTAATTGGCACATAATTGTACATATTTATGGGGTACAGTGGGTATACATGGGTATGGGTATACATGCTCCATACATGTATACATTGTATAGAGATCCAGTTAGGGTATCCACAATGCCTATTAACTCTTCAGTTCATCATTTCGTTGTGTGAGTATTCAATATCTTCTCTTAGTTATTCTGAAGGACACTGTGTAGTCACCCTACGTGCAGTAGAACACCAGAACTCATTCCATCTAGCTAATTTTATGTCCCTTAACCAATTTCTCCCCATCTCCCATGCCCTCCAAACCTTCCTAGCCCTTCCCGACCTCATAGATTACGTTAGTGGATATATGAGGTCTTTACCTCCTTTGGGAATGTGATATAAGTTGTGGACTCCCACCTTAGAAAAATGCACTTTGTTAAAATACCAACATCCTACTTTCAAGACTTGGAAAAATGATTCTGCATTTTGTATGGAACCAGAAAAAACCCCGTATAGCTAAGGCACTTCTTAGTAATAAAAACAAAGCTGGGGGAAATCACCATACCAGATTTTAGGCTATATTACAAGGCCACAGTGGTCAAGACGGCATGGTACTGGCACAAAAAATAGACATAGACATTTGGAATTGAATAGAAATCCAGGAAATGAAACCAACAACTCACAGCCACCTAATCTTTGATAAACCAAACAAGTGTTCACTGGGGGAAAGACTTCCTATTCAATAAATGGTACTGGGAGAATTTGATATCCAATTCTGGATATCCATATGTAAAAGACTAAAACTGGACCCGCACCTTTCTCCACTCACAAAAAATTGATTCAAATGGATAAAGGACTTAAATTTAAGGCATGGAAGGATAAAAATCCTCAAAGAAAGCATAGTAAAAACACTGGAAGATATCTGCCTGGGGAAAGACTTTATGAGGAAGACTGCCATGGCAGTGGCAACAACAGCAATAATAAACAAATGGGATTTAATTAAACTGAAAAGCTTCTGTACAGCCAAGGAGACAACAACCAAAGCAAATAGACAACTTACCCAGTGGGAAAGGATATTTGCATATTTTGAATCAGACAAAAGCTTAATAACCAGGATCTATACAGAACTTCAATTAATCCACAAGAAAAAACCCAACAATCCCATACCTCAGTGGGGAAGAGAGATGAATAGAGTCTTCTCTAAAGATGACAGACTAATGGCTAGCAAGCAACACATGAAAAAATGCTCATCATCCCTAATTATTAGAGAAATGCAAATTAAAACCACCCTGAGACATCATCTAACCCCAGCAAGAATGGCCTGTATCACAAAATCTCAAAACTGCAGATCTTGGCGCGGATGTGGAGAGAAAGAAAGTCCACACTGCTGGTGGGACTGCAAACTAATGGAACCTTTTTGGAAGGAAGTATGGGGCAACTCAAAGAACTCAACCTAGACCTCCCATTTGATCCTGCAATCCCATTACTGGCATCTATCCAGAAGGGGAAAAAAAACCCTTTTATCATAAAGACACTTGTACTAGGCTGTTTATCACACCCCAATTTACAATTGCTAAAATGTGGAAACAGCCTAAATGTCCTTCAACCCAACAATGGATCGGTAAGCTGTAGTATATGCATGCCATGGAATATTATTCAGCCATTTAAAAAGATGGAGATTTTGCAGCATTTGTATTAACTTGGATGGAGGTGGAACACATTCTTCTTAGTGAAGCATCACAGGAATGGAGAAGCATGAATCCTATGTATTCAACTTTGATTTGAGGACATTTAGTGACAATTAATGACACAGTGGGGCATGGGGGAAGGAGAGACTAGACAGGGAGGGAGGGGTTAAGGGAAAGGAAAAGAAGAAAAGAAAAAAGAAGAAAAGGAAAGAAAATAGTGATTAATTCTCACATAAATTGGATTTAATTTTGACCAAAGTATATTACTTAAACATTAATTTTTAATTCAACTTGTTAATATGTTGTTTAGGATATTGCATCCTCATTTATAAGTGAAATGTTTGTAATTTCCTCTGTATAATAAAATATTTTCT
>CAUYON010127928.1:0-18446 GCA_963573935.1 Arctocebus calabarensis | reverse complement strand
AATATGGAAATATCTATTAGCGATGTCAACCCAAAGGACTGATCAGTCCAAAAGGGAAAGATCTGGAACAGTGACTGAGTAGGAGGCTACATTTTGCAGCCCTTTCATGAGGCTCCTTACCCTCATGCATTACTTTATGGACTCAATGGAACAATGAAACAGATCAAAGGCTTGTGTAAGTTATCTAACAAATTTAAGACTTTCTCATTTCATATCTGTTAGAGTTTCCTGCAAAACTAATGAAGTGATAATAAAGCCAACGATTTGTTTAAGAAAGTTTAAAACAAAAACAATTTTGAAGTGTAATTAATACAGTGTGTATTTTTCTCTTCGGGTGGCACCTATAAGATAAGCAAGTAACTGAAACACAAAATTGAATCTCACTTCTAAAATTATACCTAGAAGCAAGCAACTGCAATGACATCTTTGAAAATAATATGCACCTGGAGTCAAAATATAGCACGATCGTCTAATACGATCTTCTTGTTAATACTCAGAGGTGAACATGTCCTTAGTTAAGCCACATTTGTAATAAAACTTTAATAAAATTCATATTTTGTATATTTATGATACAATTCAACAAACTCATAGTAGCATAAACTATTTTAGAGGTATATTTTTCATACATATATCAATGTATGAAAAAACAAGTTACTACAAATTATGTAAAGTTTACTAAACATTAAGTTTGTATAAATATATATATATATATATATATATATATAAAACAAGATGAGAAAGACCAAGAAGCCGAAAGAGATAAGTTATATGAAAGAGAGAGAAGGAAAGAAACTTTATTTTGTGTTCTTTGTGCTTTTCTGTGTTTCATAAATTTTTCTAGAACGAAAGTGTTTCTATTTTAATCAGATAAAATTTTAGAATAATAGGCCTTTTTTTTGTCTTTCTTTGGGGAAAGAAGATCAAGATAGTTTTATTACCCATAGGAATTTTGATGCTAGAAACACTGCTGTATCCCTCCAGGTAGTCGGAAGCACTCAGACATGAAGATCACATTTTACCTTCTCTCTAATAGCATCTCCGTTTCCAGACTGCTGCTCCCCAAATAAAAACAAGCATTGAACTTCCAATCAGTGATGATAATTTAATTTCCCTCTCAGCTGTATGTACCAGAAAACAGTCAGGCAATCAGTGAGAAAAACGTGTTCTCCTGGTTTATTTTTACATTAAGTAATTAACATTTTCCTCTCTCACTCACATGAAGCCTAAAAAGTATAGGCTCAGCTAACCGAATTGTGTAGGACTTCTTAGAAATAGAACTTTGTATGTGTTTGGCAGTTAGAAGAGACAGAACAGAGAAGAGAGGTCTGTAAATAACAGCTGAAAATGGCAGAACTTTGGAAGGGATCTTCACAATATAGAAACTTTAGGACTGATTTGTTTCAAGAAAAATTGTCAATCATTTGGTCAATCGAATGGTCAAAGGGGATTGCCATATGTTTCTTTGGTGGAGCCGAGGAAATCGTTTATCACTGCCATCCCCAAGCCCTGGACTGTGGGCCAGTATAACTCTGTGGGATGTTGAGACACAGCACATACAGCAGAAGGTGAGCAGCAGGCCAGCAAATGAAGCTTCATCTGTATTTACAGCCGCAACCCATGTCTCATATTACTGCCTGAGCTCCACTCTAGATCAGAGGCAGTGTTAGATCCTCATACGAGCATGAAGCCCACTGCAAACTACACATGCAAGGGATCTAGGTTGCATGTTCCTCGTGAGAATCTAATGCCTGATGATCTGAGGTGCAGTTGAGGTGGTGATGCTAAGGCGGGACTGTCTAGTTGCAGGTAAACCAGCTCAGGGCTACCAGTAATTTTGCAATATGGTGAGTAGTATAATTATTTCATTATGTATTCCAATGTAATACTAATGGAAATAAAATACACAAGAAATGTAATGAGCTTGAACCATCCTGAAGCTATCCCCATCTACATCTGGTCTCTGGAAAAACTGTCTTCCATGAAACTGGTCCTAATAGCAAAAAGGGTGGGGACTCTTGATCTAGCAGACCTTCTTGATCTGAGATTATCAGATTCCACAGGGATATGCACCTTGGAAAATTAATTGTCTCAGTGATTTTATTTTTTTGAGACAGTCTCACTCTTGTTACTGTAGGCTAGAGTGCCATGGCATCAGCCAGCCTACCTCACAGCCACCTTAAACTCTTGGGTTCACAGCAAGTGATCCTCCTTTCCTCAGCCTCCAGAGTATCTGGGACTACGGGAGCCCACCACAACACTCGACTAATTTTTCCTATTTTTGATAGAGGCAGGGTCTTAATCTTGGCCAAGCTGGTCTTGAACTCCTGAGCTCAAGTGATCCTCTTGCCTTGGCCTCCCAGTGTGCTAGGATTGCAGGCATGAGCTACCATACCCACTTTTTCTAGATGATTTTATAACCCATAGGGGCAGGAGTTGCAATGATTTTTGTTCTTAGTGATGCAAATAAACTTTGCTCAGTAGAGATAAAATTGATTTTTATTCTGTAAAAAAAACGACATTCCTAATCCTATATGCATGTGTATAAGAGAGTGTGTGTGTTTGTGTGTTTTTCTTATTAAAACTCTCCTTTAAATAAGTTTTAACCTTTTATCAGTTCCCTCATTAATTGATAAAATACTTTTTAACGCAAGTTATTTTCACATTTGTACAGCCATGTGTTTAACTTTTTGAAAAATGATATCTTAACACTTGAAATATATTGGGGTTATAACATACAGATCAGTGCAAAAGTGGTCCACAGAACTCTGGGGTTCAGTAGAGGTAATTTAGGAATCTCAAGAATGTTGGATTTGGATTTAATTTTTAAACACATTTTTACAGATTTTTTTCAAATGATATTAAAAACAAATGGACTAAAGTATGTTAAAGACCATTTTTTTTCACACTGGATATCACCGACACATTAACTGTAGCTTCCACAGAATGACCTTATAACATGGAAAAATTATAGATTTGAGCTCATAAAATAAATCTATGAAAATTAAGTACTGCTTTAATTTTCATACTAGAGTTACACATAAAAGGTCATTAAGAATGTAGGGCAGCGCCTGTGGCTCACTGGATAGGGCACCAGTCCCATGTACCGAGGGTGGTGGGTTCGAGCCCAGCCCCGGCCAAACTGTAACAAAAAATAGCTTGGCGTTGTGGCGGGTGCTTGTAGTCCCAGCTACTCAGGAGGCTGAGGCAAGAGAATCACCTAAGGCCAGGAGTTGGAGGTTGCTGTTAGCTGTGACGCCATGGCACTCTATCGAGGGCAATAAAGTGAGACTCTGTCTCTAAAAAAAAAAAAAAAAAGAATATAAAAGATTCTACTTAAAGGATGTGTTCTAGATTATGCCCACTTTAATCACTGCAGAATGTAAGTGGAATAGAGTTTACCAACTTTGATACTACTGACGTTTTGAACTGAATACTTCTTTGTTGGGGGCTCTCCTATACATTGTAGGATATTTTCCAGCACCCTGACTTGTACCCACCACATGCTAGTAGCAACCTCTCTCTGTTTGTGACAGCCAAAATGACTCCAGACATTACCTCCTGGGGCAAAATCCCCTCCACTTGAGAACAATGGAACTGACAGAATGAAGAGAAGTAAGGGGAAGGAGAAAGAGGAAGGAGGCAGCAGGAGGAAGAGAAGGTGGGAGGAAGAAGGGAAAAGAGAAAAAGAGGAGGAGGAGGAGGGGAGGGGAGAAGGAGGAGGAGGAGGAGGAGGAGAACAAGAAAAAATATCTGTATGAAACAGTTTGACTTAATTGGGCACTAGACCATGTGTCAAGAAATTGGTGAGAGCACTGCCATGTTTCCGATAAACAATAGGACTGTGGTCACATCATTTAATTTCCTTGGTTCTCAGTTTTTTCATTTGTCAAATAAGAGAGGTAGTCTCAATGATCTCCAATATTCTTTTTAACACTATGTTTCTCTATTAGGAAGAGCACACACACAAAAAATGAATGAAAAAGCTCTTTAACATGTCCTCAAATTTTACAAAAATATTTTTTTAACAATCATATCACCTATTTCAAGTTGCCTATTTCCTATACTAATGAGCAGGTAGTATAGAAATGCCTGGGAATGCTAATTTACAAATCATGGTGTACAAAAGAAAAATTACTTCTTCCTGTTATTTGAGGCCTGTGTGAGGACTCAGGATGAATTTAGTTGCATGTTATTTAAAAGGAAACATTTGTAAGAATTCTGTTGAGGTCAAGTCCAACAGAGATAAATATTTTTGAAGTTGCTCTATTTTGTACCATTTACAGCCAAGGCTCTTTAAACTCAGTGATAGTGTCAGAAACCTATGTTGTTCTAAATGTACATCTTTATTGAAAACTTAAAAGCAACGTTGATTAGAAGGGAAGGTGCAGAAAAAGTAGTATCTGGGATTTTGTTTCTTAATTTGGTAACTGTTTGTTTAAACCTTCATAAGTCACCCAATAATCCAGTAGCTCTGATTCCTTTTATTAAACATGGAATGACAAGACAAATAATTAGAACCTTGGCAAGCTATTGTCCCATGTCATCCAACAGGCTGTTTCTCCAGGCATCCTTTGATCCTGACCATTTGTCTGACCGTGAAGAAACTAAACGTGACAGCTTGAATGAAATGCCTGTTTCTAAATTCCTTAAACTCAACAGAGCAGATTTTTTTTTATTAGAAACAATGGTATTGCAAACAATCACTATGATTAGTGAAGCAGAGATTTGAACAGGAACTATAGGTACTGAATTGCTTTGAGAAGGGAGCCTGTCTTGATCAAGAGGTTCTTCCTATGAAACAGTTCTTCAAAATCTGCAAGGATTCCTGGATTGAAGATCCTGCAGTACTTAAAATACACTAACAATGAGAAATCAGAGGTTTGGGATCTGGGTTTTCTCTTCTTCCTCCTCCTCTTTGTTCTTCTAAGTAATTGTGGCAAAGAGAGAGGGTCAGAATTCCTCTCCCTCCAACAGCCTTTTCAATATTAGAGTCATTTCCATGCCAGAACTCAGAATTTTTAGCTATTTCCAGACCAAAGTTCTCACAAGATAGTGAAATGATGTGTGTGCCCTGAACAGCATAGATCTGTTTGTTGGCATCTTTGAAGACTCAGCTATTGAAAGAATGACTGTGAAACATTGAAAAAGATAGTCGAAACCTGCCTAACCATCTGGATTATCCTTGAGAAATAGATTTAAGGAAACATGGCTCCTAAAACCTATAGTGGTAGACAGCGTTTTCTATATTCAGAGTTGATCTCCCAGGCATTCATTGTTGTAGATACTCGTTCATTCGACTGATATTTGAATAGGGTTTTGAGGTTTATAAAGTATTTCTTTCATGTTATCTGACTTAGGCAAGAACACTGAATAAAATGTCCTAGTGACAAAAATGTAGTGACACCTAAAAGATAATTCTCCTTAAATGTATCAGAGATGTTTAGAATTAGGGCAAATTGTAAAGTCTTGCCTTTGGAAACAATTGTGGAGTGTCTTGCGTTCAATGTTAACTTCAAAGACATCTTTACCAACCAATGGGATTGATAGAATCCCATTTTTTTTGCCAGTATGAAGGACATAATATAAATATTTAGAACAATTATATTTTTATATGCTAGCAGCATACAAAAATAAAATTCTGATTAAATGAAAATGTATACATATATAGCAGAATAAAATATATAAAATTCTGGTGGATAAATATGGAAAAAAATGTGAGAAGCCATTACTTTGAAAACTACACAATATTGCTAAGAGAATTTAAAGAAAGCCTAAAGGAATGGGGATATATCCTCTGATTCACAGATGAGAACACTCAATTTTAAGATATCAGTTCTCTTCAAATCAGTCTATAGATTGAACGCAACCCATTTAAAACATCTGTAGGATTTTTGTAGAAAAATTGATTCTAAAAAAAATTGATTCTAAAATTCATATGGAAATGCAATGGGCCAAGAATAGACCAAAAATTTTTTTTTCGAAGAAGAAAATATTGAAACTACCTGATTTCAAGAGATAATAAGCAAAATACTATAGAACTGGCTTCACCACAGACAGGTAAGTCAATGGGGAAAAAAAGTCCACAAATAAATCCACTTTTAGGTAGACCACTGATTTTTGATAAAAAATTGCAAAGACAATGCAGTGCGAAAATGCTGTTCACAAATGTTCATGAAATAATTAGAGATATACATACTATAGGTATATATTTTTATATATACACACACTCACATGTAAAAACACACACTTGGAATCTAATGAATATCGTAATGGAGGCATTGTAGTCTAATGACGTGATCTCTTGCCAGGTACAGTGGGTCACACCTGTAATCCTAGCACTCTGGGAGGCTGAACTGGGTGGATCCCCTGAGCTCAGGAGTTCAAGACCAGCCTGAGCAAGAGTGAGACCCTGTCTCTACTAAAAGGAAAAGTTGTCCAGAGCATCATGCAGGCACCTGTAGTGCCAGCAACTCGGGAGGCTGTGATCTCTCTCTTTTTACTTTGATATCTGTGTCACAAGTATAGGATTTTGTGAAGGATTTACCTAAGTTATACTTTCTTCCCATAATGATTCATTCATTTGACTTATTCAGCAATTACATAATGCCAGAGGCTGGAGTTACAGTGATAAATAGATAAGCAACCTGCTCTGATAGGCCTTTGGATAGAGTAGGTGATTAGATGTATTAAATAAAAGATCACAGTTCTACTTATGTAATCAAAATTATAATGCATTCAATTGAAAATTATAAGTCTAGGAGAATCCTTGAAGAACTCAAATTAGACCTTCCATTTGATCCTGCAATCCCATTACTAGGCATCTACCCAGAAGAAAAAAAAAAATCCTTCTACCTAAAGGACATTTGCAGTAGACTGTTTATCACAGCTCAATTTACAATCACCAAAATGTGGAAACAGCCTGAATGCCCATTAACCCAGAAATGGACTAACAAGTTGTGGTATATGTATACATGGAATACTATTCAGCCATTAAAGAAGATGGAGACTTTACATTTTTGTATTAACCTGGATGGAGGTGGAACATATTCTTCCTAGTAAAGCAAAACAAAAATGGAGAAGCAAGAATCCTATGTATTCAGCTCTAATATGAACACAGTAGATGATCTAATATGGGGGGGTAGGGGAATGAGGGATGGGGAGAAGGGAGGAGAAAGGAGGTGGGGGTTACAGTGTTGGCACACCTCTTGGGGAGGGGACACCATTACAAGAGGGACTTTAACTAAAAAAAAAAAAAGGAAAAGAAAAGAAAAAATTACCAGTCATATGAGAGCATGTTACTGAAGATCAGGCTAGCAGAAGCAGTAGGGGAAATAGTCCTGAAAGTTTTCTTAGAAAAAGAGACTTTGGGTTTGAGGACTTAATGGGAGTAGCCGGGCAGAGTAGGAAGAAGACCATATTTGGAATCCTCGAGTTGATGGAACCAAAGAGGCAGCACAAGTTTTAAACTGTAGGCCTCTAACATTGACATTGGTTGAAGACAGACCATTATTTTTATTGTTGTTAGCTGCACCAACCATGAGGCACAAATCCAGACAAGATCAGAGCATTTAATGTCTTTCATCCCATCAGATGTATCAAGAATTTTGTGAACATATACTATTGGATATGGTTTCACATTTGTGTCTTAATCACAATATAGTTATAATTTCTACTCAATCTTATTTCAGCTTTACATTTTAGCTTTGAGATAATTCCAGTAGGATTTTGAACAAAGAGGACACTTTATTTAATTCAAAACTTGAGCTCTCATTCAATTACTTTTTTTCACCTGAGAAATTAATACGTTTCAACAATTCATTTGGATATGGATGGATGATTGCTAAATTTTTCTTTAAACTCCTGGTTTCTTAGAGAATTTTTGAGACGGTCCATTGAGTTCATTGGAAGGAGTAAAAACTTCCTTGAAAAATGAGAACCAAAATAATTCACAAAAATCTATGGCATTCTTAGAAAACCTCAATTGGTTTAAATTTTTTAAAATCATCTTTTTTCAGAAAAAGTGGAGCACTCACTAAACTATTGTGTTTTTTTTGTCAGTTTCCAATTTCAAATTTGAAGATAATGATATTAGTAAAAACATGGCATCACTAATTACAAAAGTTCATTGATTAATATAGTTTGGGGTGAAACATAGTTCATGAGACATTTCATCAGGTAAACATATGTTTCTCTCTGATACTTTGGGGGACTACATAGTTTTCTTTTGGGATATTCAATTTTGTTTTAATATAGATTAAAACTCTCTCAGGGGAAAAAAATTCCAAAAAGTAATAGGCATAAAATAAAATATTTCAATCTATCTCCAAAACAATTCATTGGGAACAAAGCCTTCTCAAATTTCATAGTAGGGAACATTTGAATTGACATAAATATATTTTTTATTGTGCTGGCTACATGTATGTTGAGCTGTAAGTAACATACAACACAATGGTGTACACCCAGATAATGACCATTCCAAACAATATAGAGAGTATTTCCCAGAATGTTTCCTTGTGCTCCTTCCAAAACAATATTATCCCTTGAAAATATTATCTAATTTGTATAACAGTGGATTTGGGCTCTTTATATATTTAGATTTCACATAAATGAATCACATAATATGTATTCTTTAGGTTATTATTTCTTTTCTGTAATAGAATGTTTTTGCATATACAAGTGGTGTATTCAACTTTTATTGCTGAAAAGTGTTACATTATATAGATAGACAACAATGTACTTATCTGTTCACTAATTGAGAGATAATTTGTTTCCACTTTTTAACTATTACAAGCAATGCCACTGTAAAGACTCACGTAAAAGTCATGTATGTTTTCATTCTAAACATACAGACCCCAGACCAACAAGGTCTGAGAGTTCCAGTTTCTTTATATTCTCAACAACTGACTTTGTCAGTCTTTTTTTACCTTAGTCTTTCTAGTGGACGTGAAGTGCTAACTCATTTTTGGGGTTTTTTCATGTGCCCATTGACCATTAGTATATTATTTATGAGCTGTTTATTAAAGCTGTTTATTAGATCAGTCATCTTTTATTGTAGTTTTATGAGCTCTTTATATATCTAGATACATTTCCTCTGTCGAATAAACAAATTATCAAATGTATGTCCTCTGTTTCCTGTTTTCTTAAGTGGCCTGTTTACTCGTTTTCTTAAGTGATCGCTTTTCTCATTAATAGAGTTTATTTTTAAAGCAGATTTAGGCTTAAGGAGAAGTTGAGCAGAAAGTATAGAAAACTCCATATAACCTCCATGTCCTTACACAATTCTTCCGGTTATAAACATCCTGCATTAGTACGGTCCATTTGTTAAAACTGAAGACCCAGTACTGATTCAGTATTATGAATTAAATCCCACAGTTTGTAGTAGAGTTCACTCTTCGTGTTGTACATCCCACAGGGTTTGACAAATGCATAAGGACATATATCCACCATGACAGTATCGTACAAAGTAGTTTCACTGCCCTAAAAATAACCTGTGGTTCATTTATTCATCCCTAATTTCCTTACCCAGAATGTCTCACGACCACCCGTCTTTTTATTCTCTCCATAGTTTTGCCTTTCCCAGCTTGTCATGGAGCTGGAATCGTATAGCATGTGGCGTTTTCAAATTGGCTTTCTTCACTTAGCATTTAAGGTTCTTCTGTGTCTTTTCATGACTCAATAGCTTATTTTCTTTTATTGTTGACTAATATCCCATTGTATGTATGGACCACCCTTTATCCATTCACCTAAGTAAGGACATCTTATTACTTTCAATTACGAATAAAGCTGTATAAACATCTATGTGCAGGTTTTTATGTGGTCATACGTTTTCAGCTCATTTGGGTAAACACCTAAGAGCGTTGAGATTGCTGGTTCTAAAATAAGGGTGAATCTAGTTTTGTAAGATACTACCAGGCTGTTTTCCAATGGAGATTTCCATTTTGAATTTTCTGTTCTTGTTGCTCCACATCCTTGCCAGCATTTGATGTTGACAGAGTTTTGGATTCAGCCATTCTAAAGGTGTGTACTGGTATCTTGTTTTAATGTGCACCTTTCTTGATAGCATTTGATGCCCACTATCTTTGCATCTGTTTGTTCATCACTTGTATTTGCATCTTTGGTGAAGTGTCGTTTCAGATTTTTTCCCATTTTTTAATCAAACTGTTTGTTTTGTTATCCTTGAGTTTTGAAGGTTTGGGTTTTTTGTATATTTCAGATACCAATCCTTAATAGGATATGTATTGAAAACTTTCTGTAAGCTTATCTTTTTATTCTCATAACTCTATTTTGCTAAACAGCAGTTTTTAAATTGTAATGAAGTTCAATTTATCAATTTCTTCTTTCATGGATCAGGCTTTTGGTATGTATCTAAAAACTTTCCCCAAACTCAAAGTCATCTAGATTTTATCCTGTTATTCAATAGTTCTATAATTCTGCATTTAAGCCTATGATCCATTTTGAGTTAATTTTTGAGAAAGGTGTAAAATCTGTGTCCAGATTCTTTTTTTATCTTTTACATGTGGCTATCCAATTGTTCTAGCACTATTTGTTGAAATTCTACCCTTTATTCCATTTGCTCCTTTGTCTAAGATTAGTTGACTATATTTATGCAGGTCTGCTTCTGCGGTATTCCATTAATCTATTTATCCATTTTTTCACCAATAATAGACTATCTTTTTTACTGTAGCTTTATACTAATTCTCAAAGTGTACAAGTCTTCTTACTTAGTTCTCCTTCAATATTTGCTTCTATTTGCCTCTCCATATAAACTTTATTCCCCACCCCAGAAAGTCTTTTTTTCTTTTCTTTTTTTTCCAATTAATACGAGGGTACAAATGTTTAGGTTACATTGTTTTCAATTCTAAAGTAAAGTTCAAGTTGTAGTTGAGCCCTTCATCCAGTAGGGGTGCTAAATACCGTTGCACTGTGCACGTTAGGTCAGATCTCACCAACAGCCCTCCCTCCTCCTCTCTCCCCTCTTCTTTCTCCCTGCTCCTTGACTGTCCCTTCCCCCTTGCTAGTCTATACTTATGTTTTATCTTTTACGTCTGCATGTAGTTGTTTATTGGTTTCATATTAGTATCAAGTACATCTGGATATTTATTCCCCCATTCTTGAGATACTTTACTAAGATGAACATGTTTCACCTTTATCCAGGTAAACACAAAAGATGTAAAGTCTCCACCTTTCCTTATGGCCGAATAGTGCTGCATGGTACCACAGCTTGTTGATCCATTCATGGTTTGATAGGCATATGGGCTCTTCCATGGCTCGGCAATTATGAACTGAGCTGCAGTAGACATTCTGGTGCAAATGTTAATGATTTTTGTTCCTCTGGGTAAATATCAAGTAATGGGATGGCAGGATTAAATGGAAGGTCAACTTTTAGTTCGTTAAGAATTTTTCATACTTCTCCGCATAAAAATCATATTAATTTGCAATCCCAGTAGCAGGACGTGTTCCCTTTTCTCTACCTCCATGTCAGCATCTGCAGGTTCAGGAATTTGTGACGTGGGCTATTCTGGGGTTAGGTGATGTCTGACAGTTGTTTTGATTTGTATTTCTCTGATGGTTACAGATGATGAGCATTTTTCCATGTGTTTGTTGGCTATTCAACTGTCATCTTCAGAGAAGTTTGTTTTGTTTTTTAAATCATGAATGGGCATTGGATTTTGTCAAAAGGCTACCTGTATCTACTGATATCATATAATTTTTCTTTATTAGCCTATTGATATGATAGATTGTACATTCATCAGTTTTCAACTAAGTTGTCTTTTGATGGGCAGAGATGTTATTGATGAAGTTCCATTGATCAAATTTTCTCTCTCTCTCTTTTTTTTTTTTTGGTGTGTGTGTCTATCTAGACTTCTTTTTAGTGAGAGTCTCTTTCATCACTAAGTGATGAAATAGTAGTAAATAGGTTAGGAGTTTTTAACAATAGTGCCTTGGGACCATTAAAAATTAAGCAGAATGAATTACTTTATAAACTGTTACAACAATGGCAATTAAAAATAAACAGAACTTTGATATTAAACAATAGACTCTCCTACAAAGTAGTCAGTGAATTTTTAACTTAATAATCCTTCATAGTTCACCTAGTGTATCACAGCAGTCTGGCCAAGTAGGTAAGCAGACCTGGAACCCAGCCTTCCCTCCACACAGAAGGCAGCAGCCTGGAGGCGGGGGTACTATTTCCTAACCAGCCAAGGGCGCGTCCTTCATGTTAGCTTTCTACTGAGATTGCATCAGACCCAAGGAGTTTATCCATGACTTTTAAAAGCCAATTGCTGGCTCGGCCCCTGTAGCTCAGCAGCTGGGATGCCAGCCATAAGTCCCAGGGTTGGTAGATTTGAACCCTGCCCGGGCCTGCCAAACAACAACAACAACTGCAACAAAAAATACATATGGGCATTATATAAAATATATATACTTGGAAAATATACTCCAAGTATTTATTAAAAAATATATACTTGGGAGTCTGAGACAAGAGAATCGCTTAAGCCCAAGAGTTTGAGGTTACTGTGAGTTGTGATGCCATGGCACTCTACTCAGGGCGACATAGTGAGACTCTGTCTCAAAAAATTAATTAAGTAAGTAAGAAAAGTCACTTGCCTAGGAAAGGCTTGTGCAAATCTTAAGTAGAGAACCAAGGCAAATGCAAGCAGTTCTACCATAATGCTTGTTTTAAAAAAATGAATTGTTTCAACGTGAATTCTATGCTAGGCAAAAAAACGAGGTGAAACAAATTTTACATTTGCTTATGTGTGATTTTTTGTCTGAAAGAAACAGAAGATAAGTGCAAGGAAATGAACCCAAGTAAATAAACAGAGTCTCGTAGGTATACACAAAATGCTCATACAAACGCCTTAAATACCCACTTCATTTCACCAGCTGTATTTTGCCCCCCACCCATCCATATCTAGTGTTGTAACTTTGTATCCAACTTCAGATAACCCTTTTTCTCTCACTTCACAATAACTCATGAGCTATTTGATGAAGGAAGGAAGACGTGGTTGTGATTGTAATTATTTGCCAATAACTTTACCGAAATAATCTCAGTTTAGTGACAATAAGAGATATTTAATGAATTATAAAGTAAGTTATGGTACCATCATTTGCAAATAATGAAACAAGAATAATATGAGAATAATTATTTTGCCTAGGAGTGAAAAAAAAAAAGAGAACCTATAGGAGTTTTTGCAAATTATGCTTTTTAAGAAAGTTGTTTCTCTAGAATTTCATTGTACTCTGAAAATAGGAGAGGTACCCTAAATAGTTTCTGGTTTCCAATTAGCTTTACATAAGAAAAGCATCTGGTTATGTTTAAACAATTAGGAATCTTACGAAATTCGAACCAGGTTGTGTTTCCACCACGCTGCCACTGTGTACGCACTGCTTCCAACCTCCTTTCTCTCAATGGGATTCTTACCAACATCTCCCTGTGTGTTTCCATGCTTGTCTCCTGACCACGTACACTCAAGACAGTGCCCTCTTAGAATGATTCTCTTCAAGTACAAGTTCAATGAGCTCATTTCCCTCCTCAGCTCACTGCAATGTCCCTCCATCTTACTCAGAGTAGAAAACCAGCGACCTTGCATTGCTCTGGGTCCCTCTGAACTGTCTGAGCTGCTCACACAGCTCTGCCCCTTCAGCCCCCGTGGCCACTGCCCTTACTCTCCTACACGCCAGATCTGCTTCCGCATTTTCTGTGCATTGACTGTTTGATGGCCCCCTCCCTCACCATGTTGGACACCTTTTTAATAAGCCCTGCACAGCCACCCTAGTTAAAATTTCAGCACCCACATCCCCAGTCATTCTCCATCCTGGTCTCCTTTCCCCTTCCTTTACTTTTCTAGTAGCCCTTTCACTTTCTGACCTGCTGTGTAGTTCACTAATTTACTACAGGTTAATTGCTCATCTTTCTCCTGCTAGAATATAAACTCCAGAAAGCCAGGGATCTTTATGCGTTTTGTTCACTTTGCGTATTTTGATGGGATGCAAAGGCTTAATATAATGCAAGGAACAATGTTATTGCACAAAGGAATGGAGGAATGAGCCCATTCACATTTCGCAATCCCTTTAGCATTTTAGAGCTGTGTTTCTAATGCTTTCCAGCCTGCTAACTCATCCACCTAAAACTGGAAAGATGGTGATAACATGAAAAGCAACATTTTAAAAAAATCCACAATTTCAAGTAAACCCAGACGTCACACAATTTTAGTGGCAAAAAGGCTTAAATGGGGACTCTTTACAAAACTGGGCAAAAGTCTAAACTCCATGTGTATTCTTAAGATGGCACGTGGCAAGAATACATAGAGATTGTCTTCTTTATTTGAATTACTAGGAAATGTTCATTTTTTTTTCCTGGGATGTTCTTCCCTTATCCTTGTGTCGCATATTAAAGATAACGATATATTGATTATAATAATATCAATTCAGTTGTTTCCAAGTGGAAAGAAAACTCAGCCTGTGTTTTTCCACTGGGATTGTGCTATTTAAAACAATATGGCGGAGAAGCAAGGGAGTAAGACTGTTTAATTACAGTGGAACTTGCCACAAATTCCACTATTGATTTTACTTCATTTATAATTTTATAATATATTATATACTTTTTTCATCCATCCTACGTAGTGTTCAGTACAGAATTTTATATTTGTAATTTCTTTTAAATATTTAATGCCCTCCCATTTAGGTTCTTAAATCAAATGTTTTCTAATAGACTGAAATAATCAGCATGATACAGAAAATTTAGGAAAAGGATATAGAGATAGATCAAACCTCCCATACATAAGGATTTTTAGGAAACACAACGCCATGCACCTGAATATTAAATATGTCAAATTACACGTATTAATTGGAATTTATGGATTAATATAGAGAAACTGTGTAATGGTGTGAGCACAGGACTGCAGTATATAATGAAATCTAATTCATATATGCAGGTGATATGGAAAGTGAAATATAAATTTATGTGATTTAATAAGGTTGTTATTGAACAACATATAAAAATTGAACAAGAAAAAGCTTGGCTTCATTAGCATGTGATATAAATTACTTTAAAAATTCCATTTGAAACACAAAGTATAGGGCTCTATGCAACGGTTTTAATTTTCTCAGATAGTAGAGCCACAGTGATTTAGAAGAGTAAAAAGAATATTGACAATAAGCTGAAGATCAATGTAAACATTAACATACATACATATGTGTGTGTGCGCGTGTGTGTTTTGGAGTATGTATGAACCAAGTTTACAGCAACGGATGCTGTGTGACAATATTAATAACGTGAAAGAAACCACCATGCATAGCCGAGCACGTTGGTAATGATGTTCGGTCATTTGTTAAAACTTGCAAACTGGAAAAAACAAAAGTCTGAAATATATATTGCTGTGTTATTCAAGCACACCACTTTGGCCCTGTCGGTGGGTTGTTTTGGTGATCTATGGAGGCATTAGGGAATGACCACTAATTAGAGTTATAAGACCAAACGATGATAATATTGGGTGCCGCCCAGGCTATCGGAGTTGCTAATGTGCAATCCCATTCCAGAAGAGCTGTCCCTATAAAACCAGGTCAGCATGGCAGCAGAAATCTATAAATATACCGCCTATGTCATATCCTATCATCTCTGGAAGGAGCATGCACCCTGTCTTTTTAAAAGAGGTTTCCATATGCTGTAGAAGACGGGTGTGATAAATTAAGCACTTCTTTCTAGACACTGAAAACATAATAGTGATATAATTAATTACAGTCATATTCTTGTTAAAATTGTGCGGAAAAATTACACCTTTTTCGATTAGCATGAAATATAAGTGTCAAATCCGTAATAAAACGCTGATCAATAAAACAATAATAATTGTGTTGTTAAAAGCGGACATAGAAAGGTGTTCATGGCAACATATTTTAAAGGTTAGAAACCCTTTTAAAATAAACGGATTTCATCTTTACACTATGTCATCTAAATCATTACTGTGTTTGTGTATACAATTATAATCAGACGATAAATTGCAGCTATTGAATGGATTAAGTCTGCACTTCTTGACCTCATAAATCTGAGATTGTCATAGCTTCAGAAAATGCTTGTGTAACAATCAGCTGATTACATGGCTCGAGCAGCTGTGTGCATGTTAACTGGAAAATATGAAAGGGGAAGGGTAATTCAAAGTTCAATGGCAGAACTTTATAACATTATCTGACACTTTCTTTTTAACACTTTCAAACCCTTCCTTCCCTAAGTTTAGACATTTCACAGAAAGATGTTGAGAAAGTATAAACTCACAAAACGGGGTTCAAATGAAATGTCAGTATTTATTAAGATTCCCCTGGAAATATCCATTCATATTAAGTCACTTATTTTGGAATGCCTTACTACAACTCGTAATGGAGACGAGTGTGGGGGGAGAGATACTTCACAGCACATTCTAGTTAGTGATTTGCAAAGAAAAATCCTTATAGAGCCATTTCTCACAAGTGACATCCCGAGGTTAGGCGTGTACTTTCCACGCATACAATGCACTTCAGCAAAACTTCGGTTTACAATGAAAAGAAATACATCGAAGGTTGTCTGATGTTTTCGGTAACTGAAAGTTTGTAAACTGTGAAAACGGCTATCACACCACAAATGAAAACCAAATGCTTAAAGAAACAGTACTCCAAACGCTTTTAAAGGCAGGCTGCGTCTGAATCTGGTATTTTCTGTTTAATTCAAGAGGTATTACGTCCCATTTAGATCTTCTGGAGGAGAATTGGTTTTCACTAAAATTTATCTATTTGTATATAGCTTTACCTTCAAAAATTTATACAGACTATGACCCAATTCTGAAAATCTCAATATTAAAATGGTATTAATCAAAGATTCAAAGAGAATTAGATTATTAATAATGAAATATTTTCATTTACTTTAATTTTCTCAGATGAAAGAAACTAAAGCATGCTTTAAGCATTAGTTAGGAATTTACAGCCGGCTCATAAAATTGGCATTTTTCTCATTTTGCATACAAAGTTAAGAGTATAGAATTGCTAAATAACTAATCCCAAGGTCACCAGGAACAGGGGAATTGAGGCAGCTAAAAAGAGAATCCTCAATTTGAAGCTCCTGAGGAACAATTGTCTTTTTATAACCCCTATTTAATAACATTTAATGATTAAATTACCATGAAAATAAAACATCTTGTTCAAAAGGCATTCTAGTGTGGAAAAATAGAAGACAGTGATCTATGTTACTCGCCCAGCTTCGTTAAAACTGTCTTATAACAGATTAGCCCTGGTGTGCTCGCCTCCCGCCTGGAGAGCCCCCTAGCTTTTAGAAAGCTGTGCCAAAGAATGTATGGCCACATTTTAGAAAAGACAGGATTGTTTACCTCCATAAATTCCAACAATGGTAGCTGATGATTACACGCAACTGCACAGAGGTCTCATTCTGACTTCAGATGTTATGTCCACACAGATTACAAGTTCGTTTGATATTGAAATGGACATTTTTGTTCCATGATGCTAAAGTGCCTCATGTTATAAACTTTATTAAAACTATTAAGAGCTGCATCTAATCACTAAAATTTGAATATCAATGTTTGCATTAGAAAACTTATTTATATTACCTCACTTGGTATTTAAAGCAACCCATGATAGAATTATCAAGGCCTTTGGCATCTAGTGTAGAAGACTAAGGGATTAAGTGTATTGCCCAAAGTCACAGAGACGGAAGGTGTCACAGCCAGATCTGGAATCCAGATCCTTCACCCTCCAGAACCCAGATTCTAAACTGGGTAATCATCACCTCCTGGCTTTATGATTCCTGGCCCTAACTGATTCCTGTGTGGGGCTTCTGAATTTCAAGGATTGCAGCAGGCTGCTTCAATCATCAAGCCACATGCAATAAAGATGGTTCCAGTCCATGAACCCCTGTATCACTCTCCTCTGGAGAAACCCCAACTGCCCCCTTCTATCATCGCCCGATTCAGCAGGAAGCAGTTAGATTGAGTCTTCGCCCCTTTTCCCTAATAGCAGTTAGAGTTTCTACTCAGAGAGGGAGAAATGATGCAGGACAATTTGCGCCCTAGCCAGCTCAGCGGGGCTGGTGGACCTTCTGCCTCTTCCTGGGCAGTGTCGGTGGTGTGGCAGCCAGTTGAAGAGCCAGCGGGCTGGATGACAGGCAAGGAGGGGGACCTCCAACCTCCACCAGAGGCTCCAATTGCTAAAAAGTTGGGACAGCTGCTGAGGAAACACCTGTGCCTTGGTGTCTCCTTCACTTCACACTTAGGACTAAATGTGGAACCCCCATCTCCTATGCCTAGGTCAATTTCTTGTGAATTTTCTAGGCCTCAATTCCATGAAAGGACTGTATCCATTCATTGATACATTCATTCACCTTGCCCCTGGCGGAAGGGACTGTATTCATTCGTTTCCTGGCCAAGGAACCCATACACCTATATATACCCTGAGACTAAAGGCCT
>CAUYON010127927.1:0-30007 GCA_963573935.1 Arctocebus calabarensis | reverse complement strand
CTCAGGGTGTCCAGAAGCCTCACGCTGTCTCCCTGTGTCCCCAAAGGGAAGTTTCTGGGCAGATCCCGCCTGGCAGAGATGCCTGAAGTCCTCTCTCCCCAGTCTCACTGTGCCCAGCCGCAAGGAAGCTGTTACTCGTTCGCCATCTTGCTCCAAATCAGTAGTATTTTTATGTACAAATAACTTAGAGTCAAGTCAAAGACTATATCATTCACAGTACACGGAGAAAAAAAAATAATTTGAATATATGTAACCAAGGCACATAGGAAATAAAATGATTTGAATATATGTAACTAAGGCAGTGAAAGAGCTTTACAAGGAGATCTATGTGAAAGAAACACTAATGAAAGAAATTGCATATGACACAAACAAATGGAAAAGCATTTCATGATCAAGGATTGGTAGAATCAACATTTTTAAAATGTCTATACTACCTGAAGTGGTTTACAGACTTAAGGCAATCCCCATCAAGATACTAACATCATACTTCACAGATCTAGAGAAAATAATTGAACACTTCGTTTGGAACCAAAAAAACCCCAGCCCAAATAAGCAAAGTAATCTTAAGCAAGAAAAACCAATCTGGAGGTATAACATTACCAGATTTTAAATTATACTATAAGGCAATAGTAAACAAAACAGTATGATATTGGTATAAAAGTAGAGACATAGACCAATGGAACAGAACAGAGAACCCAGATATAAAACCATTTACCTACAACCAGCTGATCCTTGGCAAATCAGACAACAATGCATACTACGATGTTCTAGTCAAAAAGTAGTGCTGGGAAAATTGGAGAGCCACACGCAGAGGATGAAATAGGACCCCTATCTCTTGCCATACACAAACATTAATTCAAGATGGATAAAAGACTTGAAAGTAAGGCATGAAACTGTAAAAATTCTAGAAGAAAATACGGGAAAACTCTTATAGACATTGGCCTAGTTAAATAATTTATAACTAAGACACCCAAAGGCAATTATAGCAACAACAAAAAAATAAATGAATGGAATTTTATTAAACTAAAAAACTTCTGCACAGCAAAGGAAGTAATCAACTGAATAAATAGACAACCTACAAAATAGGAAAAAAACACATGCAAAGTAGATATCTAATAAAGGGTGAATATCCAGAATCTACAAAGAATTGAAACAAATCAGCAAGAAAAAACAAAAACAACCCATTAAAAAGCGAGCAAAAGATATGAAGAGAAGTTTTTTAAAAGAGGTAGACAAAAATGGCCCACAAACATATGAAAAGATGCTCAACACCACTAATCATCAGAGAAATACAAATTAAAACTACAGTGCGACATCACCTTACTCCCATCAGAAAAGCCATTATAAAAAAGTAAAAAAACAGTAGATGCTGGTGTGATGCAGAGAGAAAAGATGCTGGTGTTATGCTCTGTTGGTGGGACTGAAAATTAGTACAACTTCTATGGAAAATAGTATAGAGATTCCTCAAAGAACTAAAAGTCAACCTGTAATTTGATCCAGCCATCCCATTAGTGGGTATCTGTGCAAAGAAAAGAATTCATTTTATCAAAAAAATACTTGCACTCAAATCTTTATTGCAGCACAACCCACAATCCTAAAGATATGGAATCAACCTAATTATTCATCAACTCATGAGGGGATTAACAAAATTTGGTATATATAACATATATGTGTGTGTGTATATGAATATTCATATATACATACATACCATAGGGTACTACTCAGCCATGAAAAATGAAATGATTTTTTTTCAGCAGTTTGAATGGAAGTGTACACTATTATCTATGTGAAGACTCTTAGGATTGTAAAAACAAACACTACATGTACTCTCTAATAATTTGGAACTAATTGATGGGCACACATAGGTACAGAGAGATGTAAAGGACATTAGAAATCATGAGGAATGGAGGGGAAAATCCTACCTATCAGCAACAATCAACATTATTTGGATGATGGGCACATTAATAGCCTTGACTTAGGCATTGCAAAAGCTGTCCATGTGACAAAAACATTTGTACTTTCTTAATATATATATATATATATTTTTGAGATAGAGCCTCAAGCTGTCACCCTGGATAGAGTGCTAAGGCATCACAGCTCACAGCAACCTCCAATTCCTGGGCTCAAGTGCCTCTGCCTCCCAAGTAGCTGAGACTACAGGCACCCGCCACAACTCCTGGTCATTTTTTTTTTTTTTTTTTTTGGTTGCAGCCGTCATTGTTGTTTGGCAGGCCTGGGCTGGATTCGAAGTCTCCAGCTCAGGTGTATGTTGTTGGCGCCTTACCCCTTTGAGCCACAGGAGCCGAGCCTGTACTTTCTTAATATTTTGAATTAAACAAAACAAAATAAAACTACTTGGAGGCTGGGAAGACCAGGATTAAGGTGGCAGCAGATTCAGAGTTGGTGAAGAGCCAGTTTCCTGATTTACAGAGGGCTCATGGGATGGAAAAAGAAATGAGTATCTCTGGGGTCTCTTTCATGAGGGCACTAATCTCTACCTTCATAACCTGATCACCTCCCAAAGGCCCCACCCCCCACCTCCTAATACAGATTATATAGATTTCAGGGGAACACAAATATTCAGATGGTAACAATGGCAATAGACTTCATATGGCCCCATGTCTTGCTTTGTTTGAATCTTTTATTTGGCTGTCATGGAATTTTGAAAATGATTGTAATGATCGGATATTATGTTTGGTCTTTAGGCAAGTAGCTCAAATAATTGTCTTAGCTGCTTGGACCCCTTTGTCATCTGAGTTGGCAATCTCTGGCTACCCTGATGGCTGTGGGGTAAAGCAGGAGTTAATCCTGAGGCCCTAGGGATGAAAGGATCTAACATCATATGGAGGTGCAGCCAAGGATAATGTTGAGTTCTGAGCTTTTCACAGATGGTTTCTATTCTCCCAGGTGTGTAAGGGAGATGTTTATCCTGTGTTTTTGCATATGGTGTTGACTCCAGATCAGTCCATTTCACTCCATGGTGAGAAACAGATCTTATATTATCTTTGTATCAAAAAAGACTAAAGCTACCTTGCCGAGTAAAATGCAACTTGTCCTTTAATTTTTAAGATACATAAAATTTGCTAATGATGCCCCTGTGCCCATGTTTTTCTAGCTGTGCCTCAGAATCTATAAGGATGTGGACCTACTCCCTTTTATCATTAGGAGTCCCTTGGAAAAGTCTCAAGAGCCCTGTGTTGAGTTGCAGCTGGGTCTCTTTAGCCTTGCCCCATTTTATAAGTGAGCTTGAATTCTGCTGATTTTCTCTCTTCCCTTCGACTTGGAGTGTTCTGATCTTGGATTAATGGTCTGGTTCTCATTGCTTCTGTTCCTGACTTTTGAGATTCTCTTCTGCTTCAAATTTGTTATCTTTGGTTTTTCAACTCTGGTCTAGTGTTCTGATTCTGGTTAATTACTTTTTTTTTTTTTTTTTTTTTGGTAGACAGAATCTCTGTCGCCCAGGCTGGAGTGCAGGGGCATCACTATATCTCACTGTAGCTTTGAACTCCTGGGTTCAGGTTCCTTCTGCCTCAGCCTCTTTCATAGCCAGAACTACTTGTGTGTGCCACTGTGCCCAGCTAATTTTTCCATTTTTTGTTGAGACGAGGTCTGGTCTGTGTTGCCCCAGCTTGTCCCTTACTGATTGTGTTTAATTCTTCAATCAGAGCAACCTAGTAACTTTCATCTTGACATTAGGGTCAAATGAAGCAAAGGATAAAAATATCTGTGGGACTTTTAGCTCCTTTGATATAGCTTCCTCATTGCAGTGGGGTCTTCATTGCTGTGCTGCTTCTGTCTCTTCTTGTTTGAAATTATCTCCATGTAGTTACTTCAAATGGCTGTTTTATAGACAACATTTCTGCTTCCAAATCTTTCCTGTTTGCAAATGAGCTTTTCTTACAAGTGGGTTGCTGCCAATATAGTAAGTTATTCCACTTTAACGATAAGATTTCTTATTTTCCTCAGATTTTTCAAAACCTGAGAATTAAATTTCCAGAAATGCCAAACCACTGCATTTCATCTTGACTAATTGGTCATGTGGGCTGGCTTCCTGCTGCAAAATCAGCATGAGGGTCTTGTTTTTTTTTTTTTTTTTGTTTTTAAAGAAAGCAATATGATTCTTTGGCAGATACTTACCATAAGTTTCTGAGTAATCTGATAAAATTCCATTCATCCACTCCCCCAAAGAAAATCTTGAACTAAACTTTCAACCTTTTTTTCTTTTTGTTTTTTTGGAGGGAGACAGAGGCTTAAACAAATGCACTCAGTCACTCAATTCTGGGAAACAGATCTTCCTCTGGGCAAGGCAGACAGAGCCGCATTCCTGTTTCTCATGCTGCAGTGGGAAAAGTTCATAAATGTAAGGGAATGCTTTTCTAAAGTTATCTGTGAAGGGAAAGGAATAATCACTCCTGTGTATTCAAACCTGGGCAGCATCCAGGTTCCCCAATTAGCTGTGAGAACAGGGCCTGCTATTGTATCTCAAGTTTACCTTGAATTTTCCAAGGAAACTTTGTTTGCTGATCACTGTGAATGTGAGAAAGCAGGAGCCCTCATAGTCTTCTTTCTGGAATGGAAGCAAGAGAGGCCCATCTGACTCCAAGAGAGGTTAAGAGAAGAACAAGTGCTGTCAGCATTTCACTGCCAAGGGTAAAAAGAGAACTGTTATGCAATTTTTAAAATATTTTCTTTGGGAAAAAAATTGAGAAACTTCACGAGGAGTTCTGGGATGCAGACACTTCTTCATGCACAGGGAAATGATGGGAGTTACAAAATTTCTCTTCTTTCTCTCTTTCCTTATTTGTGTAACCCTATTTTTCAATACAACTAGTATTTCCGAACACTAGACTAAAGGTAGAATTAAGATGAAGACAAGTCACCAGGACCGTTTCTCTTGCTCTGCCTCAACAAACTCTGGAAACTCTGGATTCTCAAACTCTTCCTCCATAGCTTTGGGAGTCCACATAGAATAATTTCGCATGCGCTTCTTGGGTACTACATGGCACCTGCTATTTCCCACCTTTCTACGTGTGGTTCCTATGGGACTAAGATGTGGTCTGTTTTTGCCGACCTGATGTGGAGGATCTGGGGTCTGTTATAAGCATCAGTGCTGCCAAGGTACTATTGCCAACTGGGATGCCCACTGAAGGGGCTGTGGCCAAAGCTCACACCAAGTCTGCAGGTTCTTGGTCATTGCATTCACCTCTGTCATGGTTGCTCTGAGAAAGATGTTGCCCCAGTGTCGCTCTATCTTAACTTTTTTTTTTTTGAGACAGAGTCTCCCTATGCTGCCCTTAGTAGAGTGCTATGGCGTCACAGCTCACAGCAACCTCAAACTCTTGGGCTTAAGCGATTCTCATGCCCTAGCCTCCCAAATAGCTGGGACTATAGGCCCCTGCTACAATGCCTGGTTATTTTTTTTGTTGCATTTGTCATTGTTGTTTAGCTGGCCCAGGCCAGGTTCGAATTTGCTAGCCTCCGTACATGTGGCCAGCACCATAACCACTGCGCTACAAGCACCAAACCTGTGGCTCTGTCTTGTGGTCGCAAAGCCCCATGGAAATATCTGTGATTCTTTTCTTTTGATGAGCCCATGACAACCAAGGACAAGGGATATGCATTCCTGAGGACTAGGAGGCTAAGATGAGCAACAGACACATGTTTTATTTAGAAATAAGCTTCTTCTCTTCCCTTGGCTAATTGTCCTGGAAGGATCCTTCTGTCAATTAACCTTGATTAGTTTTCTGGTGGTTGCTTGGTCCCTCCTGCGTGTAGCTTCAGCTCTCAGACATGCCCAAGTATGCCCAAGTATGCTTGAGAAATGCTGAGTACAAGTGAATTAGCAAAACTATTAGCACTTGACTCCATTCCATGCAGGGCACAAATGTGAACCAAAAGTATAGCATTTTTTGGATTTGTCCAACACTTTGACCAGAAAAGGTCTTTGCCTCACTTATTTCGTTAATGACTATACTTTTTTGTGGGGTAAAGATTTTAGAACTTGTTTCAGCACTTCTTTTGTAGAATAATTCTGTTCCCTTCAATGGCCTGTCTACTGTTCCTGAGCTGGAATCATCCTTACATCCTTGAACCCCAGCAGAAACACAGTTACCAATTGAAACACTAAACCTCTGACTATTCTTATATTAGTGGAGAGGGATAGAAAAGTGGGTATTGTGAGACCTGTTCTTTTCTGTGGAAAAAATGTACTAGAAAACAATATCTAATAATAATAATATCTAATAATAGAAACTTTACTAATACTTCTTATCCTAACAGGAAGAGAAGATTTCCATTACACATTTTATGAGATGAAACCGATAGAAATTCTTTTCCTCCCTGGATTGTGGAAGTTAGGCCTAACATGTGTGTAATGCTCACAAAGTGCATAGGGGAGATTCTGTGCCATCTGTGCACAGAGGTGCCAGAATTAAGCTCTTTATCCTGGAAGCAACAAGAATAGTCGTGAACAGAATTGTCTGTGGAGTGTTTGCTCCTGGTGAGCACTTAGGCATCATATATTAGGTTCTTAAATGCCATTTTCTTCTGTTAGAGTGTAAACATCTCAGGGGTAGGCAGGGCCTTTAGGTCTATGACATCTAGTAGGCTCCTGATGCGTGTTTCTAAATAGTGAAATGAATGCACCCTGCTCCCTTAACTTCAGAAGTGCTGAAAAACTTTTAGGAAATAATTTGAAGAAATATTTTTTTCTTTCCTTCTTTCTTCAGCTAAACAGCAAGGAATACATTACGTGTGGACATTTGGCTGGAGGGAGATTTTGGTAAAGCAATTAATTAGAAATACGCCATTAAACGTTGAACACTACAATTTAGCATGGATCTAAGATTTGTGTTCTACAAAAGAAATCTTACGCTTTTTGTCCCCTTACAATTTTTCTTCAAAAATATTTTAACAAGAGTCAGGCTGTCTTGTGATCATGTGGCCTGCTCTGGGCATGGTGCTTGTTTTGGTCTCCTTCTAGCTTGCTCTGGAAGCTTCGGGGCGTGCAACTTTCCTGCACTGGCTGCCGTGCCTTCCTGCACTCGGACCTCCTTTTCTTCTGGCAGTTTCAGCCCGCAATTCTTCAAGCCCCCAGGACAGGCTCCTGCCACGCTGCTGGTCCGCTATGGGAAGGTGGTCATCCTTGAAATACCACTCTGTAGGGAAGACTTCCTTGGCACATCAGTTTGTGGAAGCTTACAGCTAGATAGTGACTCTCAGCAAAGGTGAGTTTTACCTATAACTGGTGGACACAGCAGGGCAGGACTAGTACAGCATTCTGGTCTATTCATTCATCATTGGGGTCTATGGTTGTGTACTTGTAGATTCTGTCACCTGTCTGCATAGCTTCTAAGTCATTGAGAATCTGTACCAAAAGGTACATGGAGGCCACGAGAAAACCTGGTTGCCAGTGGTGCTCTTGCGGAACAAGGTAGGTCTCTCTCCAGACAGAGAGAGGCAGGCAGTTGAAGGCAAGAGATTGGCAGAGTCCCAGGGTACAGCATTTATTGAGTCATCTGCTTAAGAGAATCAGTTAACTCAAGACATCTTCACTAACATTATCCAGTAGATTGCCCATGTGGAGAATTCCTATGCACAAGAACGTCTCTGCTATGTCATGTGAGCCCTTGGGTGCTGGATAACTGCCTTGTTTCTGCTCTTGGCACTTGCCAGGCTCCAGAGGGGGGCAAACCCTCAGGACTTCACAGGTCTACTTGCCAGCTGTGTTACTCACCCTCTGGGCACACAGATTGTCATCCTCTCGTGTGTACACTTTCCCAAGGCTTCAGTGGCCTGGATGTCAATGTTTACAAAGGAGCAAAGATGTCTCAAGGGCACTAGTCTCTAGCCTTCTGTTTTTGCTAAATGGATTCTGTTGGAATCTGTGGGATTGGGATATAAGTCCTGGGCATTTTTTATCCAGGGCCCTTCCTCTTGTATAGCTTTTGGATGTTGATTGGGAAAGGGGAGCTGGGGACTCCTGAAGTAGAGCTGGCTCCCTGGAGTGATAATGTATATATGCAAATCAACTGATGAATCTTAAAAAAATATTTTAACAATTTGTCATAAGAATATTTTGGGTTTAGTCAACTCATTTTGCTAGGTTTTTTTTTTTTCCTTACAGGTAAACGGTTTTGTTGATAAAATTCATTAGTTTCATATCATATCTACAATATGGGATTGTTGAGTGTGATTTTTTTTTTTTCTGGCTTAAATTGGAAACTTACGGCCATTTAACTTAGAAACATATGCCAATATGTTTAGATGTAGAAATTTCTTTTTATATTATTAACAAAATTGCTATTGTATTCCAGGCTTTGTTCTCTGGGCATAGATCTTACTAAGTCACTTCCTGTCATTCAGATACCTCAGAGCTCAAACTGCCTGAAGCTTACCAATAGATTCATCAGAGAATACAAAAAAGAAAAAAAGGTTATGGTGACAGGAAAGATGTTTCCTGTTTTTCCTTGAAGGGTGGGGGAGGGGCAAAAAGGAAAGGAGGGGATTTTAGAATCTGGTTTCTCTATGCTGAAAAAAGACAACTCAGATTAATTATTACTGCCTTAAGAATAGGAAACAGGAAGCATGTCTTCCACTGAGAGAGTCACTTTACCCAGCTATTAACATTTGGTGCTCATCCCCAGGCTCTAACCCCAAAGAGAAATGTAGACAGATGTGAACAACAATCAACCCAAGGATATTTTTAAGAACAAAACTAGAATCTATCGTGCTCATACTCTTCACACTTATCAGCACCTCTGTATCTTGAGTCTATCACTTTAACGACTCTGGAAATCCAAGAAGGTTTAGTGACTATACCCTATTTTTTTCCATACCCTATTTTTTTCCCCTCCTGATAGAATATATTTTACCAACTTAGTTTACAAAGGGAATTTAGGTCTTCCCTAGCTTGCATTATTCACCTGTATCTTGGGGATCATAAATACAATTCCAGCTCCCAGGGAACATTCACTCATGCTGCATTTCAATGATGTGTTGTCCAGATGTGAAAGCTTCTTTTTTCCACTTTTAAAATTTCTTCAGAGCAAGAATCTCTTAATGGAATAGACTATGTTCTTCATAAAATGCCAGGTCAGTAAAAGGTATCTTTTCTTGGGACAAGCAGGATATACTGGAGCTTTCTTTTCTTTTTCTGTGCAATCTGGGATTTCTAGTATGAAAGATGTTAACAGAGAAGAGGCTGATAGTTTGGGGGAGCAGCAAAAAGGATGCGAAATTGATTCAGAACCATGAGTTTTCCGTTCCCAAACACCCAGGTTTTATGAGCTTGTTCCTACCTGTGGGTCCTTGTTCTTGAGAGGCAGCCAGTATCCAAAAGCACACAGGGCTGCATTCCAGGTTATAGTTGCAGTTACTGCTCAGAGCCTGATCAGGTCAGCGAGGTGCAGTTAAGGTCTGCAAGAATTTCTTTTGAAGGAAATTCAGTGTCTTGACCTGGGGTATGCATTAGATGGTGCTGGCTTTTCTTTTTCCTTATGAAGAACTGACTGGTTTTATATCAGTTAGAAAAAATAATCCATTTTTGGAAAAGAGAAACACTTTAAATTAAAGGGGAAGCAGATGATTTGGGAAGTCGTGTAGTTCCATGAATTAATTCCTTAAAAAGGGGGGAAATAATAGCCTTAGCCATTCATGAGTACAGTTGAGCTCTTTACAGTGCTTCTGCTTCTTTCCCTCTTATCCTCTTAATTTGCTTTCTAGAACTTAAATCATGGTAACGTTAGTGGTTCTTGAACTTGAATCTTTCCCTTAGAATATGTATGCATTTCCTGTATGCAGGAAAAAGAGATCGTTTTATATCCTGGACATTCTACCCAAGACCCATCCAAAGCCGTGAGCTATTTATTGAGTTCAATATATTATAATGGGAAAAAAATAGGGCTTGGGATCAGAAAGTTTTATTCTTAAATATTGGCCATGTACTTACTGAATTGCTTTGTGCTAGTTATTTAAACTTTCTGAATCTCAGTTTAATTATTTGCAGAGCAGGAATAATAATGCCTGCCTCCCAGGTTGTGCTGAGGATTGAATGAGATCATATCATGTGGAGGCATATACATTGCCAATATTCAACTGTTTTTGATCTTCAAAAACACCTCTTTCAAAAGAGGCAAACTCATATAAACAATGATTTGTAAATTGTAAAGCATGATGTAAATTTTATTTAAAATAAAATAAAAAGGCACCTTTCTTTTCATGTGTTCAGGGAGAAGTAGAACTTCCTAAACAATCAGGGGAAAAATGTACACGAAGGTGCATACAGAGCCTAAGGAGAAATGACAGGGAAAATAATAATATTAAGTGAAAAAGTATATTTTTATTCTTTGAATAATCCTTTTGTGAAAGTTGATGTGGGATAGTGATTAGGTTGATCCATTTAATGAGCTGTACGTATATGTGAAATGTTTATACCATTCTACATGAACACTTCAGAAAGTATTTTTCTTCAAAGGACAAAACATTTCCTACTCAACTCTCTCCATCAAAATCCTTCAATTTAATGCTGTTTATAGGTCATGGGAAATTTGGACACATTGCATAAATGAAAAGTAACTTTTTCTGGTGACAGATTCTCATTCTGTCACCCATGATGTCAGCCTAGCTCACAGCAACCTCAAAACTCCTGGCTTTAAGCAATCCTTTGCTTCGGCCTCCTGAATAATTGGGAACACAGAGCCCACCACAACATCTGGCTGTTTTTTCTATTTTTAGTAGAGACAGGGTCTCCTTCTTGCTCAGGCTGGTCTTGAACTCCCAAGCTCAAGGGATCTTCCTGTCTGGGCCTCCAAGAATGCTAAGAGTGAGCCATTGTACTTGGCCAGGAAAAGTAACTTGATGTTAGAAGTCATGAGGAATAGATGATTCATGTATTTATTTTAAGAAAACAGAAAAGAAGAATATAGTTGCAGCGAATTTTTTTTAGGTGATTAGAGGTCAAGGTGTAGTAAGTCTTGGGAAATGAACTGGTTGATTGAGGTGGGTATCACACTTCTGTTCAGTTGAGGGATGCTAATACATAAAGCATGTTTCTACTTCTCATCTCTCAGACTAATGTTCTGTAGCCAGAGATAATAGTTTAGGCTTAAATCCTTTAATAAAGATTATGACAGTCAAAAATAGGAGATTTAAAATAGTGTAAATTAGCTACACTAAGAGAAAAAGATCCATAAGGAAGAGCTAATATTTTCCAAAGATTTGGGAATCATGTAAGCCTGTGGTTTTGTGTAATAATCAGGTGAAGAAGGAGTTCATAGTGACATTCTCATGTGTGAATTTTTTGTTTGTTTGTTTTTTTGAGATAGAGCCTCAAGCTGTCACCCTGGATAGAGTGCTGTGGCATCAGCAATCTCCAATTCCTGCGCTCAAGAGAGTCTCTTGCCTTTGCCTCCCAAGTAGCTGGTACTACAGGCGCCCGCCACAACGCCCGGCCATTTTTCGGTTGCAGCCGTCATTGTTCTTTGGCAGGCCCAGGCAGGATTCGAACCTGCCAGCTAAGGTGTACGTGGCTGGCACCTTAGCCTGTGGAGCCACAGGCGCCAAGCCTCATGTGTGTTTTTGTCTTGGGTTTGAAAATGACTTATGCACTCTCCAACCATTTGCACTTGTGCTTTCACTGATAACGATGCTTCTTTATGGACTTAACTTTTTTTCTCATTTTCACTGGGAAGAGAGTTTCCATATGTCTAGAAAACCCATGATGAATATTGGATGTTTTGGAGGCTCAGAAAGATAATTGAAAAACACTGAAAAGGTTCACTTATTGTTCTATACTATTTTGATTCTAAACTATGAAAAAGATAGAAGCCTAAGAAATATTTTTCTTAGGGAAGGACCTGGCTCATGAAGCAATGCTCTGGGTGAATAGTCATACCAAGGGACAAAACCCCCATGGAAACCAACATTGGCCAGCCAAGACAAAAGTAAATGCATGTTCAGGCCTGTGTATAGTCCCAGAGCAGAGCAAGGTGACCTTTCTATTCAGATTTATCAGAGGCAGGAGGGAAGGAAGACAAGGTGACCACTCCACTCATCTTATCTGGAAAGCTCATAGTTATGCCTCTGTCCCAGCATAATTATTATTCACAGCTATTTTTATGTTCAAAGCTGCTTTCAGTATGGATGATAAATTATATGGCTACTAAGTCTTTGGGAAGTCTTACACGCAGGAGTAAAAGCCTGGAACTTAGAGATAGCAGAACCTCCACTGACCTCCTCGGGAGGGGTACCAAGGCTATAAGAACTTTCACCATTGCCTAGTTTTTGTGATTGTTGCTGATGTCACCTCTCCTGTTTGACCGCGGTGATTAGTAGCCTGATCTTAGAATTTCTCTTCAGAGTTGGCAAAGAGTCGGGTGGGAAAGACAGTGGGACCTTGCCAGTGTTATGGGGGAAGAGCAGTAAAGAACAAGCTTGGGAAGGACCTGGGGCTGAGTTACAGATAAGGCCCATGGGCTCTCCCAACAGTTTGGTTGCATCATTGGGATATGATTATAGCAGTTTAGGGTTGGGAGTGGTCTAAGAAGTTAATCTAGTTTCTCCTTTTGCCTCAGGTAGACATACTCATATACTGACACTTTGAAGGCTTATGGAGTCTTGCTCTAGTGTGTAATTGTAGCACCTTTTCCCCAGGCGTATTCAGCAGCTGACTCACCTAGAGTCAAAACAGCTTTAGTAGTGGATGTTTTGAAGAAATTACTGCAGCAGGGTATTAAACTGGAAATCTTAGCTACATCCTGCCCCTTATTAAATATATTCTATTATATAGGGCAAGCCTTAGCCAAGATCTCTCTCTCTACATATATATTTAATTTATTATTGTTGTTTTTTTGAAACAAGGCCTTGTTTTGTCACCCAAGCTCGAGTGCGTTGCTGGATCATAGCTCACTGCAACTTTGCACTCCTGGGCTCAGTCTCCCAAGTTGCTGGGAGTACAGGCATGTACCCCCATGTCCAGCTGATTTTTTTTTTTTTTTTTTGAGACAGAGTCTCACTATGTCTCCCTTGGTAGAGAGCCATGGTATCACAGCTCACAGCAATCTCAAACTCTTGGGCTTAAGCAGTTCTCTTGGTTCAACCTCCCTGGTGGCTGGGTCTTCAGATGACCTCCACAACACTGGCTATTTTTTGTTGCAGTTGGCCCCGGCCAGGTTTGAACCCACCAGCCTTGGTGTATGTAGCTGGCACTGTAACCACTGTGCTATGGACGCCGAGCCAGATTTTTAAAATTTTTTGTAGAGATGGGGCACTTGCTATGTTGCCAAGGCTGTTCTCAAACTCCTGGTGTCAGTGATTCTCCAGCATCCGCCTCTCAAAATCCTGTGATTATAGGCATGAGACACTGTGATCAACCTGTCTCAATTTTACATATAAATATATATACAAAGGGTGAAAAAAATGTACACTCATTTTAAAAAAGAGAAAAATGTATTAAGTTTGTAATACTCAAGTCATGTTTGACTTCTGGAACTACAAGAGGTACTCAAACGTGACTTGTATTCATCTTTTGTTATTGAATATTGCCATTTTAATACTGTTTTTTCCTTTCTTAAAAAGTGTTTACATTTTTTGACACTCTCTGTATATGTAATAAGCCAGAATATATTTATAATTCTAAAGTGAGGATGGAGACCAGGGTGCATAATTTTTAAAAGATATGAGCAAAATCCAATTTCATTACTCCCATATCCTTTCTATCCATGTCAAGGTTGTAACAGAATCAGGCTTTGGGGGCGGCACCTGTGGCTCACTGGGTAGGGCACCAGCTTCATATACTGAGGGTGGCAGGTGCAAACTCAGCACTGGCCAAACTGCAACAAAAAAATAGCCTGGCATTGTGGAGGGCACCTGTAGTCCCAGCTACTTGGGAGCCAGGGCAGGAGAATCGCCTAAGCCCAGGAGTTTGAGGTTGCTGTGAGCTGTGACAAAACGGCATTCTACCGAGGGTGATAAAGTGAGACTCTCTCTCTTTAAAAAAAAAAAAAAAATAGAATCAGGCTTTGGAAATTAGAGGATTTTTGGAGCCATCTGTCTATGTGCTGGGAGTCCTCCCCAGCTATGTGGTAGGGCTATAGGTGCCCATCTCTTACCTGAAAGCCTAGGGAAATGGATTTGAAGGGGACTATTTAGAGAGCTTTATATGCAGTCCCTGTAGTTCGGTAGATTGAAAGAATCTGAGGGATGAGAGGCTGACTGTCCTGCTGCTTCCTGGTGGACCACGGGACAGCTGTCTGCCCTCCAGAGTTTGAAGGAACAAAGGATACCTGAGTGTTTCCTGTGGACCAGATGTGGGCTACTCAGGAGGAAAGCCAGAGCAGGATGGCCTTAATTTCTCCTCAAGAGGGCTGTCTGGAGGGGCAAAGGCTCTTCATCAGAATGACTCCAGGAATATCACTGGGAGTCTCTTCACTGCAGGAAAAGGCTTGAGAAGTCAGACTAGAGAATCATTCCCCAGCTAGTACACAAGTATCCAGTCCCTAGCAACAGGGAAACGAGGGTCTGAAAAACTTGCACAAACATGCAAGAAAGGGAAAGTCAGTTTTAAACAACCATCAGTTTTAGAGATCATCATGGACAGATTCCAGGACGGTATCATCCTGCCTGCTTTTTTTCTCATCTTTTCTTACCACAACCCTGGAGGCGGACAGGGCAAAGGGAATAGTAGATCCAGGTGGAGGAAACAGAGAACGTGCCTGTTCCATTTCCTCCAAGTATGGGCTTCTTCTCTGTGGTAGACCAGATTTGAGGGTAGTGAAGCATTTTCTAAAATTTAAAACAAGATGACAATTTTAACCATTACATGACTCTGGACATTCTAGATCTGAAACAGACTGTGCCATGTGATCTGGTATGTACACTGTTCATATAATGTAAAAGTGACCAGAAGAATAAAGAAGCTGACCAAGTTTTTACCAGAAAAATAAAAGGGCAGCCAAGAAATGGCTCCACAGAGCACATTTAAAGGGATGATAGGAACTCAGAATGAGGTTGTTTTCTCCTTATACCCTATGATTACTCTTTCAATGTAATATTTATTTATACTGTTTTCTCAAGTTGCAACATTTGATTTGGAATAAATATATTGAGATTGTCCTGCTATCTAATAGTACTTAACAAATATCTGGACTTACCATAATTCATGAATATCAACTTTAAATTTGTTTGCTCTTTGGTGTTGCTATTTTTACATATTCTCTATGAGATATTCCAGGAATTGAAAACACACTTTCAAATTGGCACTAGGTATCTGTTCTTTCTGTATTATTTTTCTTTGGTTTCATAACTTTGCTATTAGTTCCAATGCTCTACTATTCATGAACTATTTCTCCTTAACTAAAATAGTCCTCCCTGTCATTATCAAAAGATAAATCATGTGATTGTAGTGCACTTTCATATTGCACAAATTATGTGTTAGTTATAACAGCTACCTGTCAAATTTCTGCTGCTCGAATGTTGTTAAAAAGTGCACGGTATACTCAAACCTTGTTAAGGCACCTTAGTAAAGGTTGTCTTTGACTCAGTGCTCACTGAAACTTAACTGCAATTCATGCTTTCCCTGTTCAGATGTCTATCTGTAATGGTATTCTTAGAGGAATCCTTTAACTCAAGTTTTCTAATGGCAAGCAAAGGAATGATGTAGAGTAATGGAACACCCAGTTAGGAATGGGAAGCATATTATAAATAACAGAGGGCAAATGATAGATGATGTGGTTCTAGGGTAATTGTTTAATCCTGTCTGAAGGAAAATTTGTGAAGGCATGATGAAAGGAAATGTGATTTTTCAATAATATTAATTTTTTTCCTTTCATTACCCTATTCTTCTGCAGCTCTTCTTTGTACTTGTTCTAAACTCAGTTTCTGTTATTCTTATATAGGTGTATGTGTGTACATATAAAATATAAATCCATATATTTTAGAGATAGCATCTCCCTCTAGTGCCCAGGTTAGACCTCAGCTTTTGAGTTCAAGTGGTCCTCCTGAGTAGCTGGGATCACAAGCACTTGTCACCATGACCAGCTTTTGTTTGTGTTATCCTTGAGACTCACTTGGCCATACCTAGCCACTTGCATTTCTGTTGAAGGTTCATATTGTTACCTGTCTTAGAGCTTGGCCCTGCAGCCACCGTTTCTTTCTTTCTTTTTTTTTTTTTTGAGACAGAGCCTCAAGCTGTCACCCTGGATAGAGTGCTGTGACATCACAGTTCAGAGCAACCTCCAATTCCTGGGCTCAAGTGAGTCTCTTGCCTCTGTCTCCCAAGTAGCTGGGACCACAGGCGCCCGCCACAACGCCCAGCCATTTTTTGGTTGTAGCCGTCATTGTTGTTTGGCGGGCCCGGGCTGGATTCGAGCCCGCCAGCTCAGGTGTACGTGGCTGGCGCCTTAGCCCGTTGAGCCACAGGTGCCGAGCCACCGTTTCTATAGACCAAGAAGCCCCCACACATGATACTGAGTGACTGTGAAGGGGCTTATGAGACTCAGAGACTTTGACTTCCTCAGCAACTGTCTTGAAGTATGGAGGGTTGGGAAGTGGGGTCGGGGAGCAGACAGATGCCTTGTCAGAAGGCAGAGGAATTTCATGTGACCTCTCTGGAGATTATCCACAAAGACCAAGCAACACAGTGCTTGGTGTGGAGCCATGCACTGCTGAGAACACATCCCTCAAATATCATCTTTCCTGCTTCCGTCCTCTCCTTCCTTGTTATTTCACTGGAGCTAATTCCTTTCTTTGAGTCTCCCTGCTCCATTTTATTTATTACTTATATAGCAGATAATTCTTGGACACTTCCTGTGTGTCATGATGATGCCATTGTGGTTCCCTTGTGGAATGTATGTACTAAGAAGTTTGATAGATGAGCATTTAAATTAAAAAAAAAAAATAGCCAAGAGGAGACATGACCTAGTACTAAGAGTTTTAAAAGGTCCCTCTGTCTGCCTCATGGAGAATGGATTAATGGGCAGGAGTGGCAGAAGGAAGACCACAAAGGAGGCTCTGCCCTTTGAGTTTGTGTTTATAGTACTCTATGAAGATGCCACTGCAATCTTGCCTGGGAGACAGAGCAAGACCCTGTCTCAAAAGAAATAAAATAAAACAAAAGGAATGAACCAAAGGTATAATATTAAATGTGGAACTCTTTAATAGATAAGGAAGAAATATCAAAGAATCATAAAATTAAAGGAGAGCTTTTTTAAATTTTTAATGCTCTCCTCCTGCTACTACTGTCAGGAGCTGTGGACAAGGGCAGGTGTCTATCAAGCTGAGAAGAGAGAAAAAATGTACTTTGGTGGTGGATTGAAGAAGGAGAAGAATGAGATGAAGGGAATTAACAGTGACTCCTGGATGTGTGATGTGAGGAGATGGGCGGGTCATTTACTGAGATGGTGGCAGTGGTGCACTGGAGGATGGTCGGGGTTGTGGTGTCAATAGGACCACAATAGGTGTCTCAAACTTTCCATGAGCTTGAAAGCACATCACTAATTCATCTCCTAAAGATTCCCTTTCAGCTAAACAATTCTCTACCTCAAGATAAATTCATTTTGCCTTGTCTGTATTGGAATCCAATTGATCATTGTATAATGACAGTCACTTAAAAAAAGCTCTCCTTTAATATTATGATTCTTTGATATTTCTTCCTTATCTATTAAAGAGTTCCACATTTAATATTATATCTTTGGCTCATTCCTTTTGTTTTATTTTATTTCTTTTGAGACAGGGTCTTGCTCTGTCTCCCAGGCAAGATTGCAGTGGCATCTTCATAGCTTACTATAAACACAAACTCATAGGCTCAAGCCTTCCTCCTGTCTCAGCCTCCTAAACTGCTAGTATTACAGGAATGAGCCACCCTGCCTGGCCTCATTCCATTCAAATAAAGTACTTTGGTTAACTTTTTTTACTCCTGAACTAACCGTTATCTTTTATCACCATGAATATTATATCTTCTGGACTTCACACTTTTATTTTTCAGTACATAGCTACCTACCATACTTATAATTATATTTTTACATTTTAGATAGTCCTTTCCCTTTCATTCTGTGGAAAAGAAAGCAAAGATCAAGGGACGAAGTTCTTAAATGTAAGCAACTTGTTAGAAACATTTCTGGAGGAACTGAGGAAATAACTCAGGGAGGAAAATTGCTCTGGAAAATAACAACTTTTATTTCTTTAAATATTGGTTGTCAAGGAAAATTTAATAAATCATTGGCTAATATTTGAAGACAAATATAGAATAAGATTGAAATGCTTTCCCTAGAAATGTCCCAGCTGTTTCCCAGCAGAACCTCAGAGCCTCATTTTCAACCAGGACTGGGCTTGGACAACAGCCATTTTAGGACAAATGTTCTCTATGCCAACATTTTTGTGGCTGAAAAAGTCAAAAAAGAAATTTAGAACAGCTTTATTGGACTCATTCAGTAATTTTCAGTACTAGTTCAGTAACCACACTGGAAGATAACAGGAGAATAATTCTAATTCATAATATCCCTAGAAAATAATCATTTGGAATTTACTCTTTGAATTTCCTCTGGACCCCACTAGACTTTCCTAACTATATTTCTGTGGCTTTCTGTGGTTATCCTTTGTTTGAACCTTGTGTTCTTGATGAGTAACTATTTTTAGAATCAAAAACCAAATCAGAACTTTACTAAGATTGAAAGCTCAGAAATGATGAGGCTTCTATTTGGGTATGAAGATTAGCACTTTGTCAAAACTTCAGCATTTCCTGACCTCTGACTGTCCTGATTATTAGATGAAAAAGAAGAATGGAGACAGTTTTTCTTTGGCAGAATATTAATGTTTTCCTTTAATGTTAGCTTGGTGCTTGCAATGTGAAGCAAAGATCTTCAGTTTTAGATTTGAAATTTATTCTATGGCTCATGGCCATTTGGTTTATACTTGAATTTGAGATTGTGAGCTTTAAAGTAAGTATAAAAAGTCCTTTCTTCCCTGGGGTGGAGGGCTGTTGTATAGCTTAATTAATTTGTAATTTGCAAAGTGCTTTGAAGAATTAAAGGACAGAATATAAATAGTAAACATTATTACAAATACAACTTCTGTGTTTGTCAGCTAACTATTAACACAAGTGAGGCTATTTATACATTAAAAACAAGGTGAAGACTTATGTTCCAGGTGATATAATAAATCTATAGAGTTGAAAGACATAGTTCATGTCTGTGTAGAATGGCTCATGCCTGTAATCCTAGCACTCTGGAAGGCGGAGGCTAGTGGATTGCTTGAGTGCAGGAGTTCAAGACCTGCCTCAACAAAAGTTAGACCCCATCTCTATAAAAAAGAGAAAAACTAGCTGGGTGTTGTAGCAGGTACCTGTAGTCCCAGCTACTAGGGAGAATAAGTCAAGTGGATCACCTGAGCCCAAGAGTTTGAGGTTGCTGTGAGCTAGAATGCCATGGCACTCTTCCATGGTGACAGAGTAAGAGTCTGTCTCAAAAAAAAAAAATGATTCTGCACTTTGTATGGAACCAGAAAAAACCCCGTATAGCTAAGGAAGTTGTTAGTAATAAAAACAAAGCTGGGAGTATCACTATACCAGATTTTAGGCTGTATTATAAGGCCATAGTGGTCAAGACAGCATGGTACTGGCACAAAAATAGGGACATAGGTACTTGGAATTGTATAGAAAACCTGGAAATGAAACCAACCACTTATACCTGTCTAATCTTCAATAAACCAAACAAGAATGTTCCCTGGGCAAAAGACTCCCTATTCAATAAATGGTGCTGGGAGAATTGGATATCCATATGTAAAAAACTAAAACTGGATGTGCACCTTTCTCCCCTTACAAAGATTAATTTGAGATGGATAAAGGATTTAAATTTAAGGCATGAGACCATGAAAATTCTCAAAGGAAGAATTGGAAAAACATTGGAAGATATTGGCCTGGGGAAAGACTTTATGAGGAAGACTGCCATGGCAATAGCAACAACTGCAACAATAAACAAATGGGACTTAATTAAACTGAAAAGCTTCTGTACAGCCAAGGAGACAACAAGCAAAGCAAATAGACAACCTACTCAATGGGAAAGGATATTTGCATATTTTGAATCTGACAAAAGTTTAATATCCAGGATCTATACAGAACTTCAATTAATCTACAAGAAAAAAACCAACGATTCTATACATCAATGGGGGAAAGAGATGAATAGATTTTTCTCTAAAGATGACAGACAAATGGCCAGTAAACACCTGAAAAATGCTAATTATCTTTAATTATTAGAGAAATTCAAATTAAAACCACCCTGAGATATCATCTAACTCCTGTGAGAATGGCCTATATCACAAAATCTCAAGATTGCAGATGTTTGGCACAGATGTGGGGCGAAAGGAACTCTTTTACACTGCTGGTGGCACTGTAAACTAATAAAACCTTTTTGGAAGGAAGTATGGAGAAAGCTCAAAGAACTCAACCTAGACCTCCCATTTGATCCTGCAATCCCATTGCTGGGCATCTATCTAGAAGAAAAAAAAATTTTATTATAAAGACATTTGTACAAGGCTGTTTATCGCTGCCCAATGTACAATTGCTCTTTTATTATTTTTTTGATCAACATAATTTAAGTGTGCCATGGAAGTTTAACTACAAGCTCAAGTGTGCTGTGAGATAAAGGTTGAGAAAATCTGCATTAGGGTTTTATGAGACCCTGGCACCCATGGAGAAGAATGGCCCCTAGGAAGGGCCAAGGGCAGGACTGGGAGATCCCAGTGTCCCAGGGGCTTTAGGACCCTGGCCTTCCTGGGAAACCTCAAGGACCCAGTTCCCTCACAGCATGGAGGGGAGAGTGGGAATGTTGACTGGGCTGTCAGGCAGAACACCTCAGTGTGTGCTGGGACAGCCAGGGCACATCCCACGTGCTGGCCATAGCCCTCAAGTCCCAATAGGGTGGTAATTATGTTGTGATATCTTCTAGGGCCTGGATAAGATTAAAACTGAGTCAGAGATGAGCCCTCAAAGCTTCCCCTACAGAGAACTTCAGAAATAGACAGCTGCTAAGGCTCATTCCTGTGACATTTGGTGAAACTGGTTCAAGTTCTGGCCAGAAGAGACTACTTGGGCCAAGAGGGAGGTGGCCCAGAGACAAGGGGTATCTAGCTTGGATTAAGAACTCCCCAGGGTCCTGGGGGTTCAGGCCAGGCTTTGTAGGATCTGTGACATTGGGCAAGGGACCTAATGCTCCCTTAAGGAAGGTCAGAGAATTCTAGGCCTGCTGTGGGGGGTGTAGCTGGTTTTGCTGACTGCTTCCCAACAATGGTCTACTGAGGGTCCAGGGAGTCCCTGCAGATCAAACACTAGGTCTCTTCCTATTTCAAATATATTCCTTTTTGATGCCTAGGGCTGAAGGAAGGGAAGCCAACTAGACCCAAGTACAGAAATAAAACCCCCTCTCCCCTTCCAACCAACCCACGGCCACTATCTCAGCTGTTGCTGCAACTGAGGCTTTCCAACTGTAAGAGACAGTTCAGGGAAGCTGGGTGCAGGCCCCACGGACACCCTCTAGGCCATGGGGGTGGAGACCTCCAAGGTTATACCTTGGCCTGCTGGCTTGGTGGGCACCAGGAATCAAATCTTTGGTGATGGTGGGCTCTTTCTAATGAAGATCTGTGTGGGTAGAGAGAGGAATATTGTGATTATTTTGCTACATCCTGTCTTCCCTGTCTTTTGGGCTTGCGTTTGGGAGCTCACTATACCTCAGCCCTTGCTGGGCCCCCTCTCTCAGCCATTCTTGTTAGTATAAGAGCTGATATAGATTAGAGAGGTCTAAATCAGAACCTTCTTTTGCTGAGATTCCTGGCTGGAGCCTCCTTCCTAAAGCCCAGACTAAATGGCCTCACTGTGCTTGGCTACTCTGCACTCCAACTGACTCATTCGTGGGTGGGGTGGGGGTGGGGCAATTCATTGACAGGCAATGCAGGCAGCCTTGGCAGGCCACCCTTTGAAGTTATTTTTATTTGGCTTATTTTTATTTTTAATGAGACATCGTTGGATGAATGCTTGGGGTGGAGAAAAGTACTAAGAAATCCAGACACTAAACTTCCAAAAAATGTCTCTTTTGAAGATTCTCATAGATTATTCCTGCCATCTTCTGAACATCCAATCATCATGTCTTTATTGCACCATTACCGTGTGCCAGGCTCTGTGCTAGAGCTTTAAGAGAAGATAGTTTCGCGCTTCAAAGAGGTTTACAGTCCACTGGGGATGTGTGCAGGGAGGGTCAAGGCAGTGTAGGGTGCATACCCATGAAACAGTTCAAGACGTACTTGTCACACAGTACAGGACAGGCGGGTGGGGTGGGGATCAGGGGAAAGAGCCCTGTGGAATGAGGTGATGGAGACTTTATGAAGGAAGCGAGACTCTGACTTGACCTTGAAAAGAAAGAGAATTAATCAGCCAACAAGAATATATTGAGTATTTGACATAAAAAAACATGTGGCTAGGCCTTAACTAAAGTCATAAGGCAGAAACCTTACAGCTGGGTAAATGCTCCAGACATGTATATGTGAAAAAGAAACACACAAAATGGGCAAATAAGACTCTGTACATCCTGTATTCATTCATTTTCTCATTTTCCCCAAGTATGCGTTCATGTCATTGAGTATCTCCTCCAGCAGGCGACTTTGTGCTGTGGCTAATAATGCAGCAATTGGGCAGAATAATAAGCAGAAAAGGGAATCAGGTACTTGTGTGGACAGGCAGACATGAGTTGTATCCTGAAATGCACAGGCTTGGATTGATTAGAGAAGGGGAAATATAGTTTGTTACTGGGGTGGACAGACTAGGGGACTCAACGTAGAGAAAATGGAGAAAGTAATTAAGACACAAAACTAAGGTTTAGAGGGAGACATCAACACTCCATCGTTGCTCCAGGTCTCACCTAAATGGGCTGATGCTCCCATGTCTGTCCCTCTTCCTGGTTAGACCCCTCTACAGGTCATCACTAAACAACAGAAATACAATGTGAGTCACATGTGAATCTTAATGATTGCTAGGAGCTCCACATTAACAAAAGCAAAAAGAAACAAGTGAAATTAATTTTAATAATACTTTTTAACGCAATATATCTAAAACATTATCTATTTCAACACTCATTCAATTTTAACCAGCTATTTTACATCCTTTTTTTTTTTTCCTGTATTAAGTCTTTGAACTCCAATGTATATTTTACCCTTAGAGCACATCTCAATTCAGACTATGCACTTGCCATCCATGGCTTAGAGGCCTTTGAAAGTCTATGTGTCCTCTTTGCAACATACTACATACTCTACACACACACACGGACATGCATGTCTTCTGTGCCTTGGTGCCCAAGACACAGATGTGAAATGGGTTGGTGTTTATGCTCCAACCCCAAAACTCAAAGTATGAGGGAGACAGGTGGGGTTGAGTGGACTTAAAGAGAAGTATGTAGGCAGGTAGGAAGATGTGAGGGCTATGAGGCTAGGAGATAATGACAGGAGCTAGTCCTGTATTCTAAAGACCTCTAAAGACAGTGTCTATGAATTGAGATAGTGACAGTGATATTTGAAATTTTTTTCTAGCATATCCTTTCCCTGTAGTTACACTGGGTCTACCCATCAATGAATCTAAGTCTGCTGAACACCAACCGTGTATCCACCAGTACTGGTCTAGGTATTGTGAGAGGTGAAAGAAGCACATTGGGAGATAAGATAAAGACCTTCGGAAAACAGCCACAGGGCAAGGCCATGCACACAAAGTTCCTGTAAGTGGTACTTGGCAGTAACCAAGTCTCCATTGAGGCAAGGGAGGAAAGCCATGGAGAGCTTCCAGCTGCTGAGCTGTGTGGATAGAAAGAGCAGAGGCAGAGGAGCCAGAAACCCTGGCGCTGTCTTTTTTAGTGCTATGTGACACCAGTCGGGGCACGAACCTCCCCAAGTTTCACTTTCCTGATCTGGAGAGATGGTGACGTTTGCCCTGCCTGTCTTCCATGTGCTTGTGAGGATCCAAGGAGACTGAATGCGGGGATGAAGTGTCACAGAGGGGGTAGGGGTAATTCATAGTAATAGTAATTACCATTGCTGCTGAAAAGTCTCGGCTCACGGAGACCTTGTGGAGCCCCAGAAAGGAGTACGTGTCCATGGAGACTGATATTCCTTAGATCTCTGCTGTCTCTGCCTGGAAGTCCTATCTCTCCTTTCTCTGCCTATGATGTCCTTCTCATCCTCCAAGGCACTGTTTTCCAGCCTTTTTGTAATCTCACAGCCCAATTGAACCTGCAGTTAAACTTCCACAGCACTTAAATTATGTTGATCAAAAAGAAAAATGAAAAAGGGAATATTCTTAACTGTGCTTCAAACTTCTTTCAAAAATAATATAATTAATGATCTTTAAAATTTTTGCAGCACGTTTACTGGTTGAAAAATCACTGCTCTAAGATGTTGGTCAGGCCCCCCTCCTCCAGGAAGCCCACATGGATCCAACGCTCCTTGTTCAGTGTCCCCATGGTGTAGTACCCTTGTATTTCTGCCTTATAGTCTAGCTCATTGATTATGGAAATCTCCTGTATTAGATTAGGAATGATTAGAAAGTGAAAAATTTTTTTTAATTCATCCCTGAATTCCGGGATACCCAGCAAACAGCCATGTCTGGATTGGAGCTGACTTGTGTCTTCTGTCTCTGAAGGTTCTGTGGTAGAAGAGGTTCTAGGTGCTCATGCCCTAAACGGGCTCAGCCCTTCCTAAGTTTCTTGCTCTTTGCTGAATAAGGATTCGGAGGCTGTTTCTGATTTGGAAATTTCAGCAGAGTGTTTTTGCTGCTGTTTTCCAAAGTCAACATTCCCAAGCAGAGCTGGGGTGGAGAGGAAACAGTGCCCCTTGGAAGAAAGAACCGTGTGGTTCCATTATTTAGTTAGGCTGAAGAATGCTCGCAGGGGGTGTCCTGAGCAAGAGTGGGTAGAGGCTCCAGGGAAGAGAGTTGCTGCATGTTTTTGGACCCTCCTCTGGATCTGGAGAGGAAACCTGGGTGGGAGCAGGAGCATGGGTGAAAGGTCAGAGCTCACGCCTCAGTGAGGCATCTAATTGTGTGTGGTTAGTCATTTGGGACCTCAGTTTTCTCATCTGTCAAATGTGGATATGGCTTTTATCCTGAGACCCCATTTAGGCAATCTTCATAAAAAGCTTTGAAACTCTCTAAACTTCTTTGTGGGCTAATGGAAAGCACACTGGGTCATTCGGGGTCTGTGTGATCTTGGTGGAACTCCAGCCTTCTCTGGACCTGGGATTCTTCACTTGAAAAAAATGAGGCACTGGGTTGGATTATCCTGAAGGCTGGTTAGAGCTCACAATGTTCTGTTTGCTCTTCTGATCAGTGGAGGCTCAAAGAGGCACACACATAGTTTTTATTTCAAGGCACACGAGTGGTCAGCATTTATATACCAATAAACTACAGCCACTGTCAGCCAATAATTGAACACTGATAGCATCGAGAACCCCTCCGGACCTTGTGCTTCTTGACATTTTATTGTTCGGTTCTTTGTTATCACTGACTTCAGGTGTGCCCAGGTCTTGTGGTCCATCCTGAGTACTAACACCCGCCAACAGAAATATGATCTGAGCCACATATGCCATTCAATATTGCATTCATATGCAATTTTAAATTTTCTGGTAGCCACATTAAAAGGAGTAAAAAGAAACAGGAGAAATTTTAGTAGCGTATTTTATTTAACCCAATATATCAAAATATTATTTCAACATGTGTTCAATATGAAACATATTAACAAGATATTTTTATGTTTTTACATTAAAATACACACACTTCCTAGTGTGTATTTTATACTTACAGCATGGGTCAATTTGCATCAGCCGTATTTCAGATGTTCCATAGTCACATGTGGCTGGTGGCTGCCATCTTGGACAGTGCAGGTCCGAACCATACGGTAATGATTGCATTTTGTGATATTTAACGTTTGGAAATAGCTTTAGAATTTACAAGCCCTTTCTGCTCGGTTGTGTCATTCAATCCCTACTGTACTCCAGTGAGGCTGATACAATTATGAACACCATTTTATAGATAAGGATACTGAGGCTTTGGGGCAATCAAACACTTGCTCCAGGGCATAGCATAAACTCTAACAGAGTTGTGGGTTTGAACCTAGATATTCTGGTCCCAAGTATAAAGGGAGTTCTAACAGAGCAGCCGTTGTCTTTTTACTGGCTGATTCACTCATCACTTACTCTAGGTGGAAGCTCTGAGCCCAGTGCTGGTATTAATGAGGCATCCTCCTCCCCCATTTTAAGAGGAGAAAAAGGGAGAGGGTGATTGGTATGTTTCTATTCCGTTTCTTTTTTCTTGTTTGTTCTTAGGTTTGAGAGAAAGGTGAGATTGGAGGATGACTCTGGCATTAGTGTCTGCATCTTTATCTTTCTATCTGCAAGCCTGCTTCAACATGTCCACGAACCAGGGCTGGGAAACATTCCTGCATTTCAGACTGTATTTCCCCTTGTCACTTATCTCCTGATTCTGTGAGTTCCTGTCCGGCTCCTCCTTCCTTCTTGGTCTGTATCCGTCGCAGAGCTTGGAGATGGTTATCATACACACTCTCTGTTAGACCAGACTTTGGCCAAACTAAACAGTTCTCTCTCTCTCGTGGTGATCTTGGCTCATTGATGTTAGGAAGGGGTACTCTCGGTTACTTTCCTGACTCAGATTCTAGTTGTGGGAGCCTGAGGGCTTCCTGCTGTGAGGCGGGGTTGGTCTGTGCTGCACCAAGGGGAGCCTGTTATCTTAGAAAGGCCCTGGCTATGCCCTCCTCACCAGGGTGATGGTTCTAGAAAACTGGTGAGGGGGCTGCACACTTGAAGGCACATGGTGGAGATGCTGGAGGCGGAGCCCCCATCTTGAGTTGGTCACTTGCAATGCTGGCTAGGAGGCTGGGGCTGAGGACGGAGGAAGACCTGAAGTTTAAGAGTAGTGAATACCATGGTCAGGGCCACAGGCCAAAGCAGTAGCTGAGGCTCGAGAGGGGCCCCCTCTGCGGGCAGGTACGATCACCCTAGAATGTTCACACTGAAGGAATCTTAGAAGTTTGCTACTCTGATCCCCTTCCTGATGCTGACATTGCCCCCAGTAGCGCGTTCAATTCATGCTGCTCTTTGGAGTTCCAGTGTTCCTGGGGGTATCTTGGGGTTAGGGGTGACTCATGTAACATTTGGGACATAATTACTATATACTAAAAAGGTATTCATTGTTCATCTGAAACTCACATTTAACTAGCTATCCCATATTTCTATTTGCAAAATCTGACAACCCTATGCAGGGGCTGTGCCAGGAAAGGAATGAAGGGCTCTGGAGGCAGATTTCTGCCACCCACTCACCTGCCATTTGTATAAGACCAGCTCTGCTTTCAGCTGTCAGTGGGAGTTAAAGCAAAACCAACACACAAAACAAATCCCTCCCCTGCCATGGTCTGTGATTAAGGAAGAATCCCAGGCATTACAGGGAACAGATCTGGGCACAGTTTCTTCATGGCCAGAGTTATCTGTTCTCCCCAGATAGGTCAAAGCCATGTTAAGGAAGGAACCCAAATCTTTCCTGATGACCCGCCAAGGTATTTTGTCGTAGTTGCTGTTTTAAGGAATTGATCTTCATGATGGTAGTTGTGGTTGAGAAAAAGACAATTATACTCAGAAAAGGACACGTCCTCTGCCCATCCCTGTCCCCAAATCATCGAAAAACCCTGGGACCAGAGTGCACCTGCTTTCACTTCATGTAGGGCGGACACCTGCGGCACGGAAGGGGAACCTCCATGGAAGCTGCAGGCTTTCCTCCATCTCGAGCAATTAATTCCGCTGACTTCCAACTGTGTTCCCTTCTCAGTGAGACCCAAGCCCTGGAGTTGATTTGGCCTTAAGTGCCGGTTAGAGACCAGCTATCATCACTTGAGAAGGACTTTTGAGGGCCCCTGCCCCCGTGCCCTCCTGGGATCAAAGTTCTAACCACAGAGTCCAGAGGAGAGTTCTGAGAAATGTAGTTTTCTCCAACTTGAGATAGTATTGCTCAGTCTGTCAATTGTTACAGATTGGGACACTGAGTTGCCTTGCTGGACATCCCCCAAATTGATGGTGCCTATGAGGAAAGGCATCTGACCTTTGAGGACTGGAGGATGAACCCTGAGGCGAGGTCTCTCGGAGTAAGAGAATCCCGGCTGTTAGACATTAAGCCAGTAGGAGCTGGGCTGGAGATCTCGCTAGATGCAAGTTCTTCCACAGTGGTGCTGGGAGAGGCCTTGCCTGCTACAGTGGGGAGGAAGTTGATTTACAATGGGCCTTGAGGCCTGGTGTTTCAGATCAGGGAAGCAAGGGGAAATAGTTGTTTCTTATGGACTAGAAATAGGTTTGTAGGCGAGAGAAGATAAGGGAAAAGGAGCTGGCAAGCCCCAGATTTTAGGGAGGCTTGAATGCCATGCTGAGTTTGAACTTGAAGCTGAGGTTTTAAACATGGCTTACTACGGATGGCCTCATACTGAGGCACCTTGTGGTGCAAAAAGCAACATTCAACTCTTAATCCTGCAGCCTTTCTCATACACATCTCCTCAGGAACCTGCAAAACCTGTCTCTGTCTTGGGCTGGAAAGGAGGCTCTGGCAATGCCCACGGCCTCTGGGAATCCAGATGTTCACACTGCTGGGAAGGAGCTCATTTAAAAAAAATCCAATAGTTTGCAATGAGATGCAATTTTCTCCTAAAAGCAATTAGTATCTGCTAATTTCTTTGCACACAATTGCTTTCAAGAATAAATTCCAGGGTCCATATGGTATCCCATAAATCATGTCAAAAGATGTCTTTCTTCTTGTGCATTTTATTTTTAAACAGGTTCAGACGTTGGCCTTTAAGTAGCAAAGGATATAGAGGTACAGCCTCCTTCCTCGTCATAGATGTGTGAGTTTATATCCGAAACTCCAGATGTGATTAGAATGCAGTTTAATATAGTTGATGAATTAGTCAGTGCTGCTACTAGCACTCTGCCACCATTTGCAGGTGAGAGAGAGGTGCTTCTAGCTAATCCATGGCATTCAGAGTAGAGGATGAGAAATGTTTAGGAGAAAACAAACTGGAGACAGCTGAAGGAAGCCCAGCCCATAGGCCGGGCCCATCTAGGCAGTGAGGAGAACAGAGGGAGGAGGGGGAGGAAAGGGAGGGAGAAATAATGCCAGGGCGGTGGGGAGGAGGGAGGAAGGAAGAGGGATGCAGCTCATTCCAAAATGGGGATGCCACGGGCCAGAAAGGGCTCCACCAAATCCCCAGAAGTGCTAAAATATGAGTGGTTATTTCCAAAATCTGCTTAAAATCAGTCTGCATCAGGACAGAGGGCTGCTCTGCCCTAAGACCCAGAACTCATATGCTATCCTTTGCCTGTCTTAGCCTGAGACTGTCCCAGCAAGCACAGGAGGCCTTTGCTCTCATGAACTGACAGCTGGGACACAGAAGACTTGCCACTGGGGCTCCCTGAGCTGTCCATACTCAGGTAGACCCTTCTGGAAACATAATGTCAGTAGAAGAAGGTAGGCCTCTGGGGATAAATTCAAACATCCAAAATGATTCCTCCTAGAACATCTATTGAACTAGGACATCCCCAGATGCTCTCAAAGGTTTTTACTCAAGCCACTTAGCCCCTGACCAGCTGAGGGTCTCTTTGCCGGAGGAACAGAAAAACTAGCACCAGCTGCCTGTGCCCCTTGGAGCATCTTCAGGGGTAAGGATGGGGCAATGCTTAGGTGAGAGGCAATGGAAAAGTTAATTCCACTTAGGAAAACGCCACCTTGAGGAAAGCTTTCAGGTCTGTGCTGTGCCTTTTATGTAAAGCGAAGGCTACATAAATAGAAATTCTCTTTTTTTTTTTTTTTTTTTTGTAGAGACAGAGTCTCACTTTATCGCCCTGGGTAGAGTGCCGTGGCGTCACACTGCTCACAGCAACCTCCAGCTCTTGGACTTAAGCGATTCTCTTGCCTCAGCCTCCCTAGTAGCTGGGA
>CAUYON010127923.1:0-13351 GCA_963573935.1 Arctocebus calabarensis | reverse complement strand
TTCACTCCTCTGGTTTCCCTCTGCCCCTGAGGGTTGCTCATTTGTCAGACTGCCATTACTAGAGCTGTCATTCTTTTCTGTTCCTTTCTCTCTTTTTCCTCCTTTCTCTCCAGATCTCAGTTACAATAGACCATAGTGGCTGTTTTAAGAAGATTCTCCAGGGCTTGGTGCCTGTGGCTCAATGAGCTAAGGCGCCAGCCACGTACACCTGAGCTGGCGGGTTCGAATCCAACCCCAGGGCCTGCCAAACAACATGAAAGCTGCAACCAAAAAATGGCCGGGCGTTGTGACGGGCGCCTGTAGTCTCAGCTAGTTGGGAGGCGGAGGCAGGAGACTCGCTTGAGCCCAGGAATTGGAGGTTGCTGTGAGCTGGGATGCCACAGCACTCTACCCAGGGTGACAGCTTGAGGCTTCTGTCTCAAAAAAAAAAAAAAAAAAAAACAATATAAAGTCCTGGGCAGTGCCTGTGGCTCAGTGGGTAGGGAGCTGGCCCCATATACCGAGGGTGGTGGGTTCAAACCTGGCCCCAGCCAAACTGCAACAAAAAATAGCTGGGCATTGTGGTGGTGCCTGTAGTCCCAGGTACTCGGGAGGCTGAGGCAAGAGAATCACCTAAGCCCAGGAATTAGAGGTTGCTGTGAGCTGTGATGCCATGGCACTCTACCACGAGTAATAAAGTGAGACTTTGTCTCTAAAAAGTAAAAATAAAAAAGAACAATATAAAGTCCTAAATCGTTTTTAAGTTCTGTTTTTGTAGAAAGGCCCTTTATTTGGGGGGGGGGGGTGTTTCTTTTTTGTAGAGACAGAGTTTCACTTTGTTGTCCTTGGTAGAGTGCCATGGCACCACAGCTCACAGCAACCTCCAACTCCTGGGCTCAGGCGATTCTCCTGCCTCAGTCTCCCAAATGGCTGGGACTGTAGGTGCCCACCACAAGCCCAGCGATTTTTTTTGTTGCAATTTGGCCGGGGCCGGGTTTGAACCCACCACCTTCGGTATATGGGGTTAGTGCCCTACCCACTGAACCTCAGGTGCCGCCTAGGCCCTTTGTTTATAATGGATTTTTTTTTTTTTTTTAGAGACAGGGTCAGACTTTGTTGCCCTCGATAGAGTGCTATGGCATCACAGCTCACAGCAACCTCCACTCTTGGCCTTAGGTGATTCTCTTGCCTTAGCCTCCCAAGTAGCTGGGACTACAGGCGCCTGGCTATTTTTTGTTGCAGTTTTGGCTGGGGCCGGTTTGAACCTGCCACCTTCGGTATATGGGGCTGGTGCCCTACTCACTGAGCCACAGGCACTGCCCTACAAAGGATTTTTTTTTTCTTTATTGTTGGGGCTTCATTGAGGGTACAAGAAACCAGGTTACACTGATTACATTTGTATAATGGATTGTTTTTTAAAAGACTGGGCATGATGGCTCACTCCTGTAATCCTAGCACTCTCGGAGGCCGAGGTGGGTGGATTGCTTGAGCTCATAAGTTCAGACCAGTCTGAGCAAAAGAAGACCCTGTCTCTACTAAAAATAGGAAAACTAAGCCAAGAGGATCACTTGCTAAGACACCACGGCACTCTACCCACGGCTTAAGACTGCCTCAAAAAAAAGCACCTTATTTCTATCATCACTACCCTCACTTATCTAATTCTCTTCCAAAATCTCCAATTCCAGTTTGGCAGTATTCTTTAACCTTTTCAAATAGAGTGGCCTGTTTAGGATCCAGGAAATGTCATCACAAGCACAGAGAAATCATTTCCTTTCATTAAACTGCACTGAAAGCTCATTGCTTCAACTTACCCCTTGAGCACCAAACTGATGTTCCACAGTTCCCAGCAAAGATTCCAGTGGGTTCCTGTCCGCTACAGAGGAGGGAAAAGTTTAATGTCTAATGTTATATGTTACTTGTAGCTATAACAAAAAAAAAATTTATCATATTTTAAAGTTTCTAATCCAAGCTATCTGCATTAAAGAATCTACTTATAGGCTGATCAATAAAATCATCCACAGTAATTTTAAAGTGATTTATCCTTTATACTACACTTTTTAGAAGGATCTCTAAAACTAGACGAATAGTTACAAAAATCAGAGCAGAACAGAGGGAAGAATCTGGACTCAGGGATTAGCCAGATCTGGATTCCAATCTTACCTTGGCCATTTACTCTCCAGGTGTTCTGGGCCTCAGTTCCCCCCCTCTGTCAGACTAGAGTAATAGTGGTAGTGAACAATTAATGTATGCTTACCACCTACTGCAGGTACTGTTATGAAGGTTTACATGTTGTAACTCATCTAACTCTCAATAACTCTACATAATGTCCAGTATCACTTTTCACTGCTGAGGAAAATGAAGCACAGAGGGCAGGTAACTTCACAAGGCCACACAGCTGACTAGGCTAGAACACAGCAACCACAGTGGCAACATTCTGGCTCAGAAGCCCAAGTTTTGTCCAAATCTTTCATGATAATTTGTACTAAATGACCCATTCCAATGATAAATATTCTCCAATATCCTTATCTTTTTCGGCCGAATCCAACAATTGTTCTTTTTAACACATGAAACATAACCAAGCACACAAGAATGGCTTATAGCTGAAGCCAACTATGGGGAAATACCTCCAAAAATGTGTCAGACTAAGGAAATTTTTATAAAAAAGAAGTTAAGATTAGGACGTCTCAATCACATTAACCCTAGAGTCTAGTGAGCCAACAGAGGCTCTCTCTAGACTCAAAAATGAAAGGAAAGAGGAGGAAAAAAGGAAGTAGGAGGGTGATTACCTTTATATCTCTTTTTTTCCTCCTCGGTCAGATGTTCTGTGCGTATTTTGGTTATCACATTCACATTGTTTACGGTGTATACCTTGAGAGATGTGTGCAAAAGAAAACAGTGACACACAGAATCAAAACTCAGAAAATAAGCATAGCAAGAGCAAGAATTCTAAAGCCAAAAAAAAAAAAATCCAGCAAATAAAAATGAGAAGTGGTTAACAATCACTCAGAATCTTTAGAGAAAATATTCAAACTATCAACTTAGAAATGCTTCAGCAGCAGTTACTTTCCATATTTGACAGTTTTAATACTGAGGAGTTAACAGTGACAGGCTGCATCTTCCCCCTTTTTGTTGCTCAACAAATGCAAGCAAATGTCCTGCAATGTACCTTTCCCACCTGGACTTGTAGTGTACTATACCCAAACCTTGATCATGTTCTTTGACTGAGCTCTGATAATCTTATAGTAATATTAACTTAGCCATCTGCTAGAGAGAAGGAAAAGAAATAAACACAAGGTTCTCTAGACCTATGAGATTTAGAGAAAATCAGCAAGTCACTATTTATTATAAAAGGTATTAAGTGCATTGAAAGTGCACTGACAAAACATTATGTAACAGCTAGGTAAATGCTCTGTTATCAAGGTTAACTGAGGAATATGGTGGTCTGGACAATCAAACATAAGAGTTAACAGAGAATTAATAGAGAATACCATATGTGGATCCCCCACCTTCAGAGCCGGGGAAAACACACTCAGCACCAAAATGACTGTTTCTAAACGTATCTTGCTGAGCACGGCATAAACTGTCTCTGCTCACTCGGAGGCCACCAGAGGACCCTGCAGCACCTGGCTCCATTGCTGCTAGCCATCAATCCCTGCAGTGCTGTAGGACTAAGGCAAGGACACATCACAGAGCCTTCCAGCTGATAAAATGCCAGATGACTGAATAGACACTTGTCTCCACTATTCCCAACTATTTTAAATTCGTGGATGTCATGCAAATAGCCTATGAGCCTATTGCCTACAATTCGCCTGATTAAAAAAAAAAAAGACTCAAAAGCTGCCATACAATACCTAACAACATGTTAAATCTAGTCCTTTCTCTTTTTCCTTTCTTTCATTTTTGTTTTTTAAATTGAAGTCATTCCTACTAGCATAAGTGATACTTGTCCTCCTTCCTGTCTATGACATTGTTTCTTTCTGGCATAGCTGGAGACCTCCTTAGGACATGCTATCCTATTTTCTGAAGGTCAGATAAGCTAAAATAAAAAGTCCAAGTGAGAGACACATTAGACAGTACTTATTCCCCAGAGCATCTTCATGGCACAGATGCATAAAAAAATTGGAACAGACTCATTTGCATAGAAGCTAAACAGCTATATTAAATCTTATTTTAAGAGTTTCCTTTTACCTTTGCTTCGTAACCATTAACAACTTCTGCTTTATCTGTCCTCCAGCCCCAGAATCCGGATTTAGTTCTGATAAAAAGTGAACACCACAAATTTCTACATGTACAATATGCCATTCAGATTTATCCCTGTAGCCTTTATAATTTTCTTCCCCCAGCTTAAGTTAGTGAAGGACACTTGGAAATCATGGTCCTACTATCCACAAAAGGATGCTATCAATGACAGATGGCTTAAACATCTCCCACCCCCTCCCACAGTTACTAAATCAATTTGCCTCACCCTAGGCAAAGGAAGCCTCCATGCTTGGCTTCTTTATAAGAACAACCAGCACAGGGGACAAAGGTGATGACATTTATTGGACAGCTGTCCTAAAGAAGTGAGTGAAGACAACCAGCATCCAAGGGCTCACCACAAGGTGGTATCTAGGTCAGAGTATTTACTCGGGTCATCTTAACTGTGGGCATGGATGTCAGTGGTGCATCTCCATAAGCAGCCATATCTTAATCAAGGAATTCTTAGAACAATGAGGCATAGACCATCCTGCTCCTTAGAGGAGTACAGGTAGTCCAGGAACTTATCACTCTGGCAAGCTGCTTGGAGAAGCCATTAATGCCTACAAAATGGCTTGCGGGTCACTTGCTTGTCAGATTTGGTGCAGCAGGGAGAAAAGATTGAAAAAGCTGTTTGTCAGCCCTGCTCTTCATCCCAGCTCTGTGGAACTGACTTCAAAGTAGCCCTGCATTCCAGCAGCAACCTTAGGAATATATTCCAAAAACCCAGCTGCTCAACTCAACATATTCCTGAAAAAAATGCATTTAGGAATCAAAAGCAGTCAAGAAGCTTTGATTCTTTTTCCAAGTAGCTTGTGCTGGGAAATACTACCTCTCCTAAGGGACTATTAACATACTCTGCTCTTTGTCTGGGACATCACATCCTAGCCCCACTTGGCCCTGGGTAAGGTAATAGCCTGCCTTCTGCTTTGACTCCCCAGTGAAGTGGGATGTCATGCAGGAAGCTCAGAGAATGGCAGGAGGTTAGCCATGTCACAAAGAACGTATGTGGGTTATTTGCATTTTGTGTTTTCAAACAGTTTGTTTTTCTTCTAAGGGGATTTAGTAAATGAAATTAGTCCAGATGGGGTTCAAAGGAGTTTATATATCAATTTTAGCCCATTGGAAAAGGAGAGACCAGAACTTTTATTTTCCAGCTGGTTGTCTACAATTAATGCAACCTGACTGATGGAGAGAAAGAGAGGAATCCTAACGAGCATCAAAGGCTACCTGTCTCCAATGTAGAAGAAACAAAAACAACAGCCACTGGGAAAGGGGGTTGGGACCACATTCAACCGATTAATAAACCAATCTCCTGTCAGCCATCAATACTTGAAAATGCAGATACTCCTTTTCATTCAACCCTCAGTTCCTTGTTTGCTTAAGTCATTTGATATTTTGGCAGAAGAAATCATTGTTTTCTGGCACAGAGTCTCCCGGGGGACTAAAGACGGGCTATGTCCACCTCACCCTTCATTCAGGCTAAGAAGACGGAGCCACATCTTTCTTCCCAAGAACCACCACGTTCCTCACTTGGCTGCATCCGCTTCATCAAACCTGCCTTCTACTCCCCTCTGCATGTCCACTCTCTGACAGCAGTTTGGTTATTAAACTCAATGTCTACACCTGTTTTCAATTTTCCTTTTTTTAAATTTTTATTTATTTATTTTTTTATTGAGACAGAGTCTTGCTGTGTGGCATTTGGTAGAGTGCTGTGGCATCATAGCTCACAGCAACCTCCAACTCTTAGGTGCAAGTGATTTTCTTGCCTCAGCCTCCCAAGTAGCTGGGACTAAAGGCGCCTACCACAACACCTGGCTTTTTTTTTTTTTTTTTTAAGAGACGAGGTATCACTCTGGATCAGGATGGTCTCGAACTCCTGAGCTCAGGGCAAGCCACCCTCCTCAGTCTCCCAGTGCTAGGATTACAGGCGTGAGCATCAGCGCCTGGCCTACACCCGTTTTCAAATCAAGATCCACAGGACTCCAGCTCTTGAGTAACTTTGCATGAAGGAGCATCCGAAGATGATAGGACGCCCAGCTTTCCCTCTTAGGCCACGTTTACCTCTGCCTTTCCTCCCTGAAACCACCATACCAAAGGCCACTTGGCAGGCACTGTATCTTGGTGGGCACTACACAATTTGGAGAAAGACCCTGCAGGTGGAAGGGAATATTCTCTTTGAGGTAGACAGAGCATAATTTTTCAAAGAGAAAAATCCAAACTGTAACCAGACAGTATACACAGTATGCTAACAATGCATTGGAGGAAGTTATTAACTTGTAAGCCTCAAGCTCTAAGTAACAGATTAGAAAGGATGGGCAAAAGACTGTCATAAAATGAGAGAGAGCCACGCCTTCCAAATTCAACTGAAGGAATGCTCACGCCTCTGGTTAGAAGCAGACGTGTACACTTTTTATACTAGCAAACCTCATCCTCAAGAGTGGCCCATGGCTCAGTGCCTATGGCTCAAGCAGATAAGGCGCCAGCCAAATACACCAGAGCTGCGGGTTCAAATCCAGCCCGGGCCCGCCAAACAACAATGACAACTGCAACCAAAAAATAGCTAGGCATTGAGGTGGGCGCCTGTGGTCCCAGATACTTGGGAGGCTGAGGCGAGAGAATTGCTTAAGCACAGGAGTTTGAGGTTGCTGTGAACTATGAAGCCACAGCACTCTACCCAGGGAACAGCGTGAGGCTCTGTCTCAAAAAAAAAAAAAAAAAAAAAGAGTGGCCCAAATCCTTCCTTGTTGCTCAGCAAGTTCACTTATCAACACTGAATTCTGACCACCAAAAAGAAAAGTTGTCTTCCAGAAAGTCTCTCAGCAACACACTGTCAGTTGCAAAAAGGAGAATGAGCTTGAACTGTTGGAAAACCCTGTGACCATACAAATACAAAATATGTCTTAGTCCTTAGCACAAATGGAATGTGCTGTCACTTCCCATCTATGCTCAGTGGGGTAAATAAAAGCCAGTGATCGTCACATTTGCTTCATAAATTACACTTAGTAACAAAGAATAAAGCCAGCAACTCTGCCATTGAACTATATGGGGAACAATATCTCTTCTTAAGATATTGAGGAGTCACAGGCTTCAGAGACTTCATCTCTAGATTCACTCCTTTTTTGTCTTTCAGCTAAGGAAACAGAAAACCAGAGAGATTAGGCCACTTGTCCAAAGTTGCACAGCTCTTAGTGGCCCTGCTGATAGCATTCATTTCCTCCAATGCTCACCCCTACCTCCTCTATCTTCCAGCACTGCAAAGAGAACCCTAAGCTAAAGTGTCCTCACTATCTTGCAGAAGCATATACTGAATTACAAGTGTCTTTCCAAGACCCTCCCAGGTAAAGCCAGTCAGTCCCTAAACTCTGCTATCCCTGCAAGACAACAGAGTCTGGCACAAGAGGACTGACCCTGCCCAGGAGATATGATGCTCCTACCAAAGCCACAGCAGCACCTGGACACCACACAGGCTGGATGTTCTTCTGCTATAAACAGCCTAATTCCATGGTTCTGTCTAAAACTAGAACAGTATACTTTTTGTATACTTTTTTCAGTTTTATTGACCGATTTTATGTTGGACACAAATAAGAAAAAGAAAATGAAAGGATAGTTAGGATAATCATTGAGAGACAAGAAAGCCTAAATCTGGGATAATGTGCCCATTTTAGCTCAAGTTATGCTACTTTGGCTTATATAGAGCTAAATATGACATCCTAGGCAAACACTATAAGGGCTCTTATGGACTCCCTCAGCTTTGACAGCCTCTATATCCTTTCACTCAAAGGCTCTCCATGTCTTCTGATGACCCAGAGGAGGATGACAGTGTCCTCATCTGGATCGACTGAAGCACAGACCTCTCTAGAGAATTATGCTCATAGTCTGGAATAGAAATGAACACCTTCCTAACTCTTGCTCTAAACTATTAAGCCTCACAGGTAGGAAAAAAAAGAACCACATTTAACTATATAGTAAGTGTGACTTTGACTAACGTTAGTATAACCAAATTCAATACTAGGTCAATTCTAGCTTCTAGAAATGCAAAGTTCTGTGGTTTGGGATTAGGGAATGTTATAGGTCCACAAATCATAAGACATAGATAAGATAATTAAAGTCTACTAGAGAAGGCCCATAAAATACATGAAGACATTTCTCTAAGAGTTAACCAATGTGCTATAAAAATGATAGACAATGTAGAATGACAGCTACAGTTTCCATTTGGTTACAATAAAGATCAATCTTAAAACCCATGTTTGTTATTTCATATTAGAAAAACCCCAATCCACCCATAATTTCCATTAATACAATACACGTCACTAAAAATGGCAGCACAGGGAATAGACATTAAAATTCAGAGTCTAAATTCATACCTTTCAAAAGCAATATTTTTAGTATCAAGGCTGGTGTTAATGACTGGGCTTGTGAGCCGCCGCTCAACTTCCCTGCTTTTCGGCTTCATTAAGTCCAGAGTGAGGCGTTCCATTTCTTGGGAAAGGTCAAAGTGTTCAGTAGTCACCACTTTGTCATCGTGGTTGACTTCCATCAACTCCGCCCAGTTGTCTGTTAATGGAAACAAGCGCATAATAATTAAGCACAAAGCAAGTTAGAGCCCAAACAAGAAAGCCTCATATGTGAAAATTCATTGTCTTTCTCACTTCTCCTTGTGCAGCAATTATGGGCCAGCTTCTCATCATTCATAGGAAGCTCTGAGCCATCTTCCCCAAAGATGCAGAATGCCTGATAATTTGCTTTATAGTTAACACATTTTATCTATGCCTTTTATAAAATATGTATATTACTACAGAATTAATATAAATTATGCATGCACAACATTGGGTGGGCAATGCCATTTCTCACCTTCCATTAGGAGGACCATGCCCAATCATGGGAGGAATACACACAGATATAAAACAGAAAGCTTGTGCTTAAAGACTCAGGAAAGTGAGAAAGATATGTCACAAGGGTAAAAGTGCTGGGCAGTAAAGGACACATGAGAACTAGCCAGAGTTGAATAATTAATAACAAAAAAAGACATGCACCACAAGGGATCAGACAGAAAAGGCACATAAATGTGATGGTTAAAAATCACTCTGTAATTTAGCTTGAGCACCAATTACTAGAATGGAATTGCTCACCTTCTCCCTTAAATATAAAACTACGTCTCCCTCTTATCCAGCTCATATTTTCAAATCCCAGCAACGTGATATCGACACGCAATTTGGCACCACTTTTCCAAATGCGACAGACATCATTTGGGCATATTCTGGAAACCAACGGCACTGGAGGAGAGAAGCAAACCACTGAGAAAAATTCGAGGACCACGCAGAATACCCAGGCCAGGAAATCAAGGTTCTGACTTTTTTTTTTTTGAGACAGAGCCTCAAGCTGTCACCCTGGATAGAGTGCTATGGCATCACAGCTCACAGCAACCTCCAATTCCTGGGCTCAAGCGAGTTTCCTGCCTCAGCCTCCCAAGTAGCTGGGACTACAGGCGCCCATCACAACGCCCGGCCATTTTTTTGGTTGCAGCCGCCATAGTTGTTTGGCGGGCCCAGGCTGGATTCGAACCTGCCAGCTCAGGTGTACATGGCTGGCGCCTTAGCCCGTTGAGCCACCGAGCCAAGGTTCTGACTTTAATAAAAGGAGGGGAGTAGCAAGATGGTGACTACACAGGAAGTCACTTTCAAAAAAATAAAAGTGGACCTTCTATCCCATTTGTCAGAGAAAACTCTAAACAAATTTCCCAAGAGTATTCTCAATCCCAAAAGGAATTCACTTATCAACCCCCACCAGAGCTATAGATCATGTCCATCTGGTCTTTCTCATTCATATATGCTACTCTTGCCATATGGCTTTGGCCTACCAAATTGTCATAGCCACCATTTGAAATATCAAATGTCTAAAATAAGGTTGCTTCTTAACAAAAACCAAAGTTAGAATGACTATTTGCATTAGAAAAGAACTCCTTAGTTCCTCAGAACAATCTGAAGTACTCTTCTTTTTATATACTTTTTACTTCATTTAAATGTTTCCTATACATATGACTTCTCGCCTGAAAGGGAAGTCAGGAAATGGAAATGGCTGAAACTCCAGAAGTTAGAAATTAACTGATTTACAAGAAATAAAAGTAGAATATTTATGAAAACATACTGTCAGTCAACTGTCTTCCATAATACTTTGTAGAAAAACTTCATTTTGTAAAGCATTCCAATATTCACTTCCTTAGAATAACAAGTTTAAAAGAATCAACTTAAACCACACAAGTAAGTAACTTACGATAAATCTACTTACTACAATTTTAGTATTCTTTTCTTTTTTTTGAAATGGAGTGTCACTATGGTGCCCTTGGTAACAGCTCACTCACAGCAACCTCAAACTCTTGGGCTTAAGTGATTCTCTTGCCTCAGCCTTCTAAGTAGCTGGGACTACAGGAGCCCACCATAACACCCAGCTATTTTTTGGTTGTTGCCATTGTTGTTTGGCAGGCCTGGGCTGGGTTCAAACCCCGCCAACTCTGGTATATGTGGTTGGCACCCTAACTGCTGTGCTACAGGTGCCGAGCCTAAAATTTTAGTAATTTAAAGTGACATGTTAAAACTAATAATTTGGATGTCAGCTGTAAGCAATGAAAGGTTAAAACAAAACTGTCTATATACTATTATTTATAGATGCTTAGAAGGAAAAGTCCTATCCATGGGAGGTAAAGACTGGAAGAAAGACACTTCCAGCACTAGCACTAGTTGGTGTTAAGTGGGACTATAGGTGACTGTCTTTCCTTATTCTTTTCTATACATTTCCTAGATTAAAAAAGAAAAAAGGGGCGGCGCCTGTGGCTCATTGAGTAGGGTGCCGGTCCCATATACCAAAGGTGACAGGTTCAAACCCGGCCTTGGCCGAACTGCAAAACAGAAAAATAGCCGGTCATTGTGGCGGGCGCCTGTAGTCCCAGCTACTTGGGAGGCTGAGGCAAGAGTCTTGCCTAAACCCAGGAGTTGGAGGTTGCTGTGAGCTGTGTGATGCCACGGCACTCTACTGAGGGCGATAAAGTGAGACTCTATCTTTACAAAAAGTAAAAAGAAAAATACATGTAACTATTATAAAGACCAAATAGACTTACTTTCAGGCTAAGTAAATTTGGAAAGAAATAAATTACAATCCCATAGCCACTCACCCCAGCTGGTGAATTCCCATTTCATCTGCACATAGAAATCTGGAGCCTAAAGGGCAGACACAGGTTTAAATTAGATTACCACGGGCACTACTAACTAAACACAAATACAGCAAGGATTAATAGGGGTGTTTTTTTTTTTTTTAAACCTGGGTTTAAAAAAAATGAGGGGACAATAGAAAAAAATGAGCAGAAACATAAAGCAAGCCCACTACTTATTCTGTATTCAAGCTGTTATTTTACTCTGATATAACATATATCTATAGAGTTACAAAGAAAGCAACAATACTGGAGGGAAATAAAAGTCAGACCTGGTTTGGGGTTCAATTAGTTTCCTCCTGCCAGTAACCAAACATGAGCCTGGGAGCACTGCCACCCAAAGTAGGCAACGGCCTATTCTCACCAAAGAGAAAGGAATGCAAATTGCATTTATTCTACAATGAATTTTAGTGTAAAGGCTTCCTGCGCTAGGAAGTCCTTTACATTGAAGGGACTATGCTGTGAAACCAAAGACACTGCTAGATATCACTTCCCCAGGAAGTTGCGTTTCCCTCCAGTTTTTAAGAGAAAATGTTGCCCCACTACCTTAAACTTGTAGAATCTGTCTTTCTGAAGTTTTATACCACCAAAGCAGCCCTATTTAGGACTATTTTCTTACCTCCATAAATTATTATAGAAGGTTCTTTTTTTTTAAAAACCCTTTTCTTTCTTTCACAGTCTTGAAGATTAAGAAATCCAACAGTTACCATCTAAGAAGAGAAATGCCAGAAATTCCAAGTGTTTTCCTGTTCCCTACATCTCCACCTTTGCCATGGTTTTTATAAAAGCACAGAGCACTAAGGCCAAGAATCTGCTCTGGAGTAAAACCAGCCAGGATTCCAGTGATGTGCAAAGACAACCTCTAACAGATAGCTGAGATAGTGATAAAAAAGGCTGGCAAATATTATAAAGAGACACAGTTGAAAGATAAGACTTCAATAATAGCTTCTGGTGCATGTAAGTACACAGTCCTTTATGGGGTGTCTATAACTTCATGCAGAGAATACGATTCAAGCAGTACTGACATGGATTAATATAGTTAAAATAGAAAATCCTTTACACGGAATTTTTTTTTTGAGACAGAGCCTCAAGCTATCACCCTGGAGAGAGTGCCATGGCATCACAGCTCACAGCAACCTCCAATTCCTGGACTCAAGCGAGTCTCCTGCCTCTGCCTCCCAAGTAGCTGGAACTACAGGCGCCTGTCACAACACCTCGCCATTTTTTTGGTTGCAGCCGTCATTGTTGTTTGGCGGACCCAGGCTGGATTCAAACCTGCCAGCTCAGGTGTACATGGCTGGCGCCTTAGCCTGTTGAGCCACAGGCGCCGAGCCTACACTGAATTTTTTAAATGAAGAAAGACCCCATGTTAGATAAATCAGTTTCTCATTTGTCAAAAGGCAAATGAAGTGCCTCCTGCAGTAAGTTGACAACAAATCTATATGATCTTTGCACACTTGTAAATATACACCTATTTTTTTGAGTGTTATCTTTAATTATTTATTTACTTTGCATTAATATGAGCGCCCAGACAATTAGGTTACATTGTTTGCATTTGTTAAGTAATAGCTAAGTTGTTATTGAGTCCTTCACCCAGAAGGTGTGCCATATGCCTCTACATTGTATCTGTTAGGTGGGAATTTACTAAGCCTCCTCTTCCCCCTTTTATCTCCCCCCTTCATGAATTTAATCCTGTTTTTCTCTCACACATACAACTATTGCATATTTCATGGAAGGCTTCACTGTGGCACATAGGAAATGAATACTTTAGGCATGATTTAGCTTAAGTGCTATAGAAATTTTTTTTTTTTTTGAGACAGAGCCTCAAGCTGTCACCCTAGATAGAGTGCCAAGGCATCACAGTTCACAGCAACCTCCAATTCCTGGGCTCAAGCGAGTCTCTTGCCTCCGCCTCCCAAGTAGCTGGGACTA
>CAUYON010127922.1:0-11613 GCA_963573935.1 Arctocebus calabarensis | reverse complement strand
ACCAAACAACAATGACTGCTGCGACCAAAAAATGGCCTGGCCTTGTGGCGGGCGCCTGTAGTCCCAGCTACTTGGGAGGCAGAGGCAGGAGACTCACTTAAGCCCAGGAATTGGAGGTTGCTGTGAGCTGTGATGCCACAGCACTCTATCCAGGGTGACAGCTTGAGGCTCTGTCTCAAAAAAAAAAAAAAATGGTTCCCAGAACTCAGAGAAACAATTTACATTTACTGGTTTATTATAAAGCATATAAATGAATAACCAAATGAAGAGGTATAGAGGGTAAGATCTGGAAGGGTCTTGTGTGTGGGAGCTTCTCTCTCTGTAGAATTGGGGTGTGCCTCCAATGGATGTGCTTTTTTTTTTTTTTTTTTTGAGACAGAGCCTCAAGCTGTCACCCTGGAGGGAGTACCACGGCATCACAGCTCACAGCAACCTCCAACTCCTGGGCTCAAGCGAGTCTCCTGCCTCTGCCTCCCAAGTAGCTCAGCTCAGGTGTACAGGTGTACGTGGCTGGCACCTTAGCCCATTGAGCCACAGGCGCCGAGCCTGGATGTTCTCTTATTCACAAACCAGCTCTTAGAACTTGGTAACTGAGGAATTTTTTTTCGATTATTTTTATTTTATTTTATTATTATTATTATTATTTATTTATTTATTTTTGTAGAGCCAGAGTCTCACTTTATCACCCTTGGTAGAGTGCCGTGGCATCACACAGCTCACAGCAACGTCCAACTCCTGGGTTTAGGTGATTCTCTTGCCTCAGCCTCCCGAGTAGCTGGGACTACCGGCACCCGCCACAACGCCCGGCTATTTTTCTGTTTTGCAGTTCGGCCGAGGCCGTGTTTGAACCCGCCACCTTCGGTATATGGGGCCAGCACCCTACTCCATGAGCCACAGGCACCACCCGTAACTGAGGAATTTTTAAGGAGGCATCATCACATAGGCATGATTAATCATTAACTCAATCTGCAGCCCTTCTTCCCATCCTGGAGGATGAGGAGCACTAAAAATATCCAAGACTTCTTTTTTTTAGACAGAGCTTCAAGCTGTCACCCTGGAGAGAGTGCTGTGACATCACAGCTCACAGCAACCTCCAATTCCTGAGTTCAAGCGAGTCTCTTGTCTCCGCCTCCAAGTAGCTGGGACTACAGGCACCTGCCACAACGCCTGGCCATTTTTTGGTGGCAGCCGTCATAGTCGTTTGGCGGGCCCGGGCTGGATTCAAACCCGCCAGCTCAGGTGTACGTGGCTGGTGCCTTAGCCCATTGAGCCACAGGCACTGAGCCAATGTCCAAGACTTCTAATCAAGTCTTTCTAATAACGGGCCCCCAACCAGAAGCTCTCCAGGAGTCCACCTAGAGATGTCTCATTAGAGCAAAAGATGCTCCATCACATATCACCAAGGAAATTCCAAGGGATTTTGGAGCTCTGTGTTGGGAACTTGAGGCAGAAACCAAACATATACGGTCTCACAGAGAACTAGCTCTCCAAGGTCAAAGTGGCACACACACTTGGGTGGTTAGGCACTACTGGGCTTCCAGTACCCAGTTCCAGGACACATGGAAATATAATCTGTTGTCCACACCAGTGCTTGGGGACTTACCTTAAACTACATTGCCAACCTAGACCTCTCCTTTTCTTGAGGTGATTTTATTTTCTGTCTTACATTCTTTACTGCCACTGGGCTATTGTCAAACGCTCCTAGTCTACCCTGACTGGATTCCCTAAAACAGAAACTTAAGGATCTGGGTTAGAAGTTCTAGTCCCTTTCCATCCTGGGGTCCTCACATATGGAAGGAAGGATGGTTAACTTGATTAACTTCCTACTTCACGTCTCTCCTTGAAAATCTAAGAGGCATCTCAATCTTAACACAACCAAAGGAAACCCTGGTCATTTCACTCCTCACCACCCTTAAGCCTTCTCTTCCCGGGTGTTCCTCTCCTCAATAAATATCAACTTCGTTTTTTCATTTGCACAGGCTCAAATTGTTGTTATATATATATATTTTTTTTGAGACAGAGCCTCAAGCTGTCTGTCTCAAAAAAAAAAAAAAAAAAAAAAAGCTGACATCACAGCAACCTCCAACTCCTGGGCTCAAGCGATTCTCCTGCCTCTGCCTCCAAGGAGCTGGGCCTATAGGTGCCCGCCACAACACCTGGCTATTTTTTGTTACAGCCATCAGTTGTTTGGCGGGTCCAGGCTGTATTCGAACCCACCAGCTCAGGTGTATGTAGCTGGTGCCTTAGCCACTTGAGCCACAGGCGCCGAGCCAAGCCCAAATCATTGAAGTCATCTTGACTGTTCTTCTAATAATCCACATCACACGAAATTCCTTGTCCAGATTCTAGCCACTTGTCATCATCACCACTGCTACCCCTCCTGGCTCCTGCCCCAATTATTGCACTTGCCACATAACTGGTGGCCTCTTTCCATTCTTGCCTCCCTACCTATTCTAATCACAGAGTCCAGAGTGACCATGCTAAAACAAAAGTCTAATCTTGTCTTGAGTTTTCTTAGAGCCCTCCAATCCAATGGCTTCCAATCTCTCACGTGGTGGCCTGTAGGGACCTGCACAGTCTGCACATTCTCTCTCGGGCTTTATCCTCTAATGGTTCTTCCTGGAATGCTCTTTCCCTCAGACAACACATGGCTTGTTTTCTTTCAAATCAGAGAGGCCACCTTTGCCACATTTGGTGAAATAGCTCTCCTTATGACTTTCTATCCCTCTCACTCAGCTTTATTTTTTTCCTTTTGTCCCCAAATGCAATATGAACTCCTGGATGGGCTTTGTCTTGTCCTCAGCTCCTATTATACTCTAATATACCCTGGAGGGTAGGGATCATCAAACAAATATTTGTTGAATAAAAGAAAGAATAATATAATTTTGCATTTCTAGAATATCTTTACATTTTTCAAGGTATTCTATAGAATGACTGGATTATATAAGGAAATTTAAGAGTGTATATTTTATTTTACAAATGAGGAAACTGGCGGCACCCATACCTCAGTGGGTAGGGTGCTGGCTGTATACACCCAGGCTGGCAGGTTGAAACCCAGCCTGGGCCAACTAAACAGCAATGACAACTGCAGCAAAAAACCAGCCAGGCGTTGTGGCGGGCGCCTATAGTCCCAGCTACTTGGGAGGCTGAGGCAAGAGAATCACTTAAGCCCAAGAATTTGAGGTTGCTGTGAGCTGTGACGCCACTGCACTCCATTGAGGGTGACAGAGTAGTGAGACTCTGTCTCAAAAAACAAACAAACAAACAAACAAACAAATGATGAAACCAAGATTCTTTCAGTCAGTTGTGCTAAATAGCTAGAACCCAGATTCCTTGAATCCTGTTTTAGAGTAAATATTACCTTGACACGGCATGCAGATGGGGAAACTCAACCCAAATATAGCTAGGAACCTTGCCAAAGGTCTCTCTGTTTAATCACACTAGCAGCCAGAATTCTTAGTAGTCATAATGGCTCTGATAGTTTATACTCTTGTTACAAGGGAGTCAATAAAGTCCATTCTTTTTTTTTTTTTTTTTTTGCAATTTTTGTCCAGGGCTGGGTTTGAACCCACCACCTCCGGCATATGGGGCCAGTGCCCTACTCCTTTGAGCCACAGGTCCCGCCCAAAAGTCCTTTCTTGAATATTTTGTTATTCTGATCTTTACTTTCCTTGCCCCCATAGTGTTTTACCCTTTGTCTTTATCATATCCTTGTCTTTAGGGGTCAGAATGATTCTACTGCTTGCTAAAAAAGTATCTACTGCTTTCCCTAACAACTGGACTTATATTTTTAGGCTTCTATAAAAATGTGCTAGGGGCTAGCTCACCTACGCCTTATCAGAAGCCATGAAACCCTCCAGACTAGCATCAAGGAAATGGGTTTCACAGCTTGTCAGGTCACCTATATCCAGGGTAAGTTTTTTTCTTGGAAACAACCTTGGTTTACTTACTATCATACATTTCAGGGAAAGTAAAGAAAAAGAACAGCCTGAATTTTAAATTTCTTTCTTTGTTTTGAACACAAATTATTCCTTCCTTCTTTTTCTTTTCTACAGTATGTGAGCCAGGCTCTGTCCCTTGGGTTCCATATAAATAAACAGCTGCTGAGGAAACAGGGTAAGCAAGTTGATTTTTTGTAGTTACAGGCTGTTCCACATCGCCCATTTACAAGGTCAGCAGGGACCACGACTTACCAAAACACGGAACTATGTAATTTAAAATGAGGAAATTTTGATCTACTGGAAAATGCAGAGACTTTTTAGGGTTTCTAAATGGCTCATATTTCTGACTCTATTGGAATAAAATCTGCCAGAGGGTAAGGGGAGGAAAAACGCATGGCTAGAAGATTAAAATAGCAAAGTGCAGGCTGCTCCTGTGGCTCAGTGGGTGGGGCGCTGGCCCCATGTACCAAGGGTAGCAGGTTCGAGCCTGGCCCCAGCCAAACTGCAACAAAAAAATGGCCGGGCGTTGTGGTGGGTGCTACTCTGAGTCTGGGGCAAGAGAATCGCCTAAGCCCAGGAGTTGGAGGTTGCTGTGAGCTGTAACGCCACAGCACTCTACCGAGGGTGACAAAGTGAGTCTCTGACTCAAAAAAAATAAAAAAAAAATAGTAAAGTGCTATAAAAATAGAGGCCTTGGAGGACAGACCACCTCTGTTACAGCTCTTTACTGGCTTCCTTCCTTTGTTGCAACTCCAGAGGGCCTGGGGACCATTTCAGATTTGGATAGTTTGGGGAAATAAGCATGTAATTAAAGTTGTAGATATAAAAGTGGTTCTGGGGTAGTGTTTTTGAAGAGTGGTTTAGAAGTAAAGGCCTTGAAGCCAGCCTCCTGAGGAAAGGGATAGGGAGTCCAGAGAGAGGCTGGATTGAAGGCAGTGCTGCCCATGTGTGGCCGTACATCAGTTGCTCAACCCCATGAACCTCATTTTCCTCCTCTTTAAAATGAAAGTGACAATAGTTTCTATCTCATAGCATTGTCATATAGAATAAATAAGTTGGGTGGTGCCTGTGGCTCAGTGAGTAGGGCATCGGCCCCATAAACCGAGGCTGGTGGGTTCTAACCCAGCCCCGGCAAAACTGCAACAACAACAAAAAAATAGCCGGGCGTTGTGACAGGTGCCTGTGGTCCCAGCTACTCGGGAGGCTGAGGCAAGAGAATCACCTAAGCCCAAGAGTTGGAGGTTGCTGTGAGCTGAAAAGCGATGGCACTCTACTGAAGCCGTCAACAAAGTGAAACTTTGTCTCTTAAAAAAAAAAGAAAGAAAGAAAGAAAAAAAGAATAAATAAGTTGCAGTGTGTAAGCTCTTCAGTCCAGGGGTGAAAACCCAGCAAGATGATACTGTATCAGCAGTGAAGTGCTAGGGCAGGGCAGTGAAGGAGCTGGGAGCATTTAGAACCCAAGGGAAAGAACATAAGTGAGTTGCCTGGGATTGGAGAGGCTGGCAGGAAACCCTTTCACAGCCCTAAAATGCTGGGCTAGGAGGAGCCAGGCTTGGCGTGGGGCTTTAATTTAGTTGGCTGTGATGAGAGGGTTCTGCCAAGGAATGATCCAAGCTCTGAAATTAAAATTAACAACAACAAAAAAAACTTTAATGCAAGGACCCAAAAGAACTTAGAGAAATGACCTGATTTGGACTATAGTGAAGCAGGGACTGTATGCTGATAAATGTTTAACAACTACCTTCGAGTTAGGTGTGAGAACCTAGTTCACTGCATTCACTAATTTCCATTGTGTAAAAATATCCACCAAGGCTGTTTTAGAGCCACTAATGTGATGCCCAGCTGGTCCACAAAAGTCCTGAAAATCTAGCAATGAACTCTAGCAGGCTCCAGTACACCAAATGAGTAGGGGGACAGGGGGATTAGCACAGAAGAACCCCAAGGGGTTCAGATTAGGGAGAAACTCACTAACTCAACTGAGGAGAACCAGGCACGGAAGAAGCCGAATGCTTCCAGCCAAGTTAATCTAACTACTGCCATGACCTTTCAGTCCAAGGACAGTCAATGAACAACAGTGGTCCCACAAGATTAAAATGGAGCTGAAAAATTCCTATGGCTTAGTGACTTCATAGCCATGGTAATGTCACACAACGCATTACTCATGTGTGTGGTGATGTTGATCTAAACAACATACTGCTCTGCCAGTCCTATGAAAGTGTAGCACATACAGTTGTAGCACATCCTATCCTTACGTATAGGGTATAATACTTAGTAATGATAATACTTCTTCATGTGCACTATACTTCTTATTGTTAGAGTATACTCCTTCTGTTTACTAAAAATGGGCATGGTGGGCTTGGCACCTGTGGCTCAAGCGTGTAAGGCACCAGCCACGTACACCTGAGCTGGTGGGTTTGAATCCAGCCCCAGCCCGCCAAACAACAATGACAGCTGCAACCAAAAAATGGCAGGGCGTTGTGGCGGGCGCCTATGGAGTCCCAGCTGTTTGGGAGGCAGAGGCAGGAGACTCGCTTGAGCCCAGGAATTGGAGATGCTACAGCACTCTATCCAGGGTGACAGCTTGAGGCTCTGTCTCAAAAAAAAAATGGGCATGGTGGCTCAGGCCTGTAATCTTAGCACTCTGGGAAGCCGAGGCAGATAGATTGCTTGAACTCACAGGTTTGAGACCAGCCTGAGTAAGAGCAAGACCTGCCCCTAAAAATAGCCTGGCATTGTGGCAGGCACCTGTTATCCCAGCTATTTGGAAGTCTGAAGCAAGAGAATAGCTTAAGCCCAAGAGTTTTTGAGATGGCTGTGAGCTAAGATGCTACAGCCCTCTACTAGGGGCAACATAGTGAGAACTCTGTCACAAAAAAAAAAAAAAAAAAAAGGCTCGGCGCCTGTGGCTCAATGGGCTAAGGCACCAGCCACGTACACCTGAGCTGGCGGGTTTGAATCCAGCCCCAGGGCCCGCCAAACAACAATGATGGCTGCAACCAAAAAATGGCCGGGTGTTGTGGCGGGCGCCTGTAGTCCCAGCTACTTGGGAGGCGGAGGCAAGAGACTCGCTTGAGCCCAGGAAGTGGAGGTTGCTGTGAGCTGTGATGCCACAGCACTCTACCCAGGGTGATAGTTTGAGGCTCTGTCTCAAAAAAAAAAAAAAAAGAAAAGAAAAAAATTAACTGGATGTTGTGTAGGTGCCTCTAGTTTCAGCTACTCAGGAGGCTGAGAAGGGAGGATTGCTTGAATTCAGGAGTTTGAAGTTGCTGTGAGGTAGGTTAATGTGGTGGCACTCTAGTCTGGGCAACAGAATGAGACTTTGTTTCAAAAAAAAGTTGGGCTGGGCCTGTGGCTCAAAGGAGTAGGACGCCAGCCCCATATGCCAGAGGTGGCGGGTTCAAACCCAGCCCTGGCCAAAAACTGAAAAAAAATAATTAATTGTACAGCGCCTGTGGCACAGTAAATAGGGTGCCAGGCAACTGAAGGTGGCAGGTTTGAATCTGGCTCTGGCCAAATTGCAACAAAAAATAGCCAGGTGTTGCTTGGCGCCTGTGGCTCAACGGGCTAAGACGCCAGCCACGTACACCTGAGCTGGTGGGTTCGAATCCAGCCCGGGCCTGCCAAACAACAATGACGGCTGCAACCAAAAAATGGCCGGGTGTTGTGGCGGGTGCCTGTAGTCCCAACTACTTGGGAGGCAGAGACAGGAGATTCGCTGAAGCCCAGGAATTGGAGGTTGCTGTGAGCTATGATACCACTGCACTCTATCCAGGGTGACAGCTTGAGGCTGTCTCAAAAAAAAAAAAAAAACTGTTATAAAAATGCTTTGGTGTTTCCATATAAATAAAGGTTTCTTTAAAAAAAGAAAATAGCCAGGTGTTGTGGTAGGTGCCTATAGTCCACTTGGGAGGCTGAGGCAAGAGAATCTTTTAAGCCCAAGAACCGGGGGTTGCCGTGAGCTGTGAGGCCATGTCATGCTCTACCGAGGGTGACGGAGTGAGATTCTTTCTCTAAAAAAAAAATTAATTGTAATGCAGTTTCAGGCAAGTCCTTCAGGAGGTATTCCAGAGGGGAAGACAGCTCCATGTGTATTTTTGCTTCTTATAATTTTCCAGTGTGGCTTTGTGCCTGTAGCTCAGTGGCTAGGGTGCCAGCCACGTACACCGGAGCTGGTCGGTTCAAATCCAGCTCGGGCCTGCCAAACAACAATGAAAACATAGTGTGACTCTGTCTCAGAATAAAACAAACAAACAAAATTTTGTTTTTTTGATTTTGTGTGTTTGTGTCTTAGTTTTTAACGAGAAGTTTAAAAAATAAAAATGAGGCTCGGTGCCTGTAGCTCAAGCGGCTAAGGCTCCAGCCACTTACACCAGAGCTAGCAGGTTCAAATCCAGCCCGAGCCTGCCAAACAACGACAGCTTACAGCCAAAAAATGGCCAGGCGTTGTCACAGGCGCCTGTGGTCCCAGCAACTTGGGAGGCTGAGGCAAGAGAATCACCTTAGCCCAGGAGTTGGAGGTTGCTGTGAGCTGTGATGCCACAGCACTCTACTGAGGGTGACAAAGTGAGACTCTGTCTCAAAAAATAAAAATAAATAAAAATTAAAATAGACAAAAAATCTTATAGAATAAGCGTGTAAAGGAAGAAAATATTTTTGTACAATTGTATAATGTGTTTGTTTTACACAAAGAGCTATTAGAAAATAATTGAACAGTTTTTAAACAATTAAAAGTGTTTAAAGTAAATAAGTTGTGGTAAAGTAAGATTAATTTATTATCGAAGAAAGAAAACTCTTATTTTAATTTTTTTTTAGTTTTAATTTTTTTTTTTTTTAAGAGACAGAGTTTCACTTTGTCACCCTTGGTGGAGGGCCACAGCGTCACAGCTCCAACCTCCAACTCCTGGGCTTAGGCGATTCTCTTGCCTCAGCCTCCCGAGAAGCTGGGACTACAGGTGCCCACCACAATGCCCGGCTCTTTTTTGTTGTTGTTGTTGTTGTTGCAGTTTGGCCGAGGCTGGGTTTGAACCCACCACTCTCGGTATATGGGGCCAGCACCCTACCCACTGACCCACAGGCGCAGCCCTTAATTTTTTTTCTTTTTTTTTTTTTCATCACAGCTCACAGCAATCTCGAATTCTTGGGCTCAAGTGATTCTCTTATCTCAGTCTCCCAGGTATCTAGGACTATAGATGCCTGCCACAACACCCAGCTATTTTTAGACATGGGGTCTCGCTCTTGCTCAGGATGGTCTTGAACCTGTGAGCTCAGGCCATCCACATGCCTTGGCTTCCCAGATTATTAGGATTATAAGTGTGAGCCACTGTGCCCAGCCCCCTTTAAAAATTATTTTTTTCTTTCTTTTTTTTTTTTTTTTTTGAGACAGAGTCTCACTTTGTTGCCCTTGGTAGAATGCCATGGCATCGTATCTCACAGCAACCTCAAACTCTTGGGCTCAAGTGATCCTCCTGCCTCAGGCCCACCACAGTGCCTGGCTATTTTTAGAGACAGGGTCTCTGCTGTTGCTCAGGCTAGTCTTGAACTCCTGAGCTCAAGGGATCCACCTGACTCAGCCTACCAGAGTGCTAAGATTACAGGTATGAGGAATCATGCCAGGCCTAGAAAAATATTTTTAAGTAAACTTAGAGTAGCTTAAGTGTACAGTGTTTAGAAAGTCCACGGTAGTCTGCAAGCTCTATTCATGGTAAGTGCCCTATTCAGGTACACCATTTTTCATCTTTTTTTTTTTTTTTTTTTTTTTTTAGACAGAGCCACAAGCTGTCACCCTGGATAGAATGCAGTGGTATCATAGCTCACAGCAACCTCCAATTCCTGGGCTCAAGCGAGTCTCTTGCCTCCGCCTCCCAAGTAGCTGGGACTACAGGTGCCCGCCACAACGCTGGGCCATTTTTTGGTTGCAGCTGTCATTGTTGTCTGGCAGGCCTGGGCTGGATTCGAACCCGCCAGCTCAGGTGTATGTGGCTGGCACTTTAGCCTATTGAGCCACAGGCGCCAAGCCCCGTTTTTCATCTTATATACCATATTTTCACTGTATTTTTTTCTATTTTTAATTTTTTCTGTTGCAGTTTGGCAGGGGCCAGGTTCGAACCCACCACCCGTGGTAAATGGGGCTGGCGCCCTACTTGCTGAGCCACAGTGCCGCTCAAGTATTTTCTTTTTCCTATGTTTAGATATATGAATACTTAGCATTGTATCACCACTACCTACAGTATTCAGTACAATAACATGTAGTACAGGTTTGTAGCCTAGGAGTGATAGGCTAGACCATACAGCCTAGGTGTAGCAGGCCAGACCTCTATGATTCTCATATAATGAAAAAATTGCCTAAGGACCCAACTCTCTAAACTTATCCCCATTGCTTGAGCTCAGGAGTTTGAGACCAGAAAAACTAGCTGGGTGTGGTGGCACACGCCTGTAATCCCAGCTACTTGATGACGCCATGGAACTCTCCCCAGGATGACAGAGTGAGATTCTGTCTCAAAAACACAAACAAAAACTTATCCCCAACGTTAGTGACACCTAATTGTACCTAAGTAAAAGAAGATTGCTTCACTTGTTTCCTAAGTGTATAATGTATGCCATGATATTCCCTGGTATTGAGGTTCTATTGTCCCAATTATGTAGAAAACCCCCCAAATTTAGTGTACTTGATAATGGCTAGCTCAATGTCCTGGGAGCAAGAGGAGGAGGGGGGAGGTAGGGAGAGACCCAGAAAAGTGAAAGGAAAAAGATTGTCCTGAATGTCACAGGTGGGAAGTCACTGCTGAGCTATTCAGGGGATCCGGTCTGTCGCCCAGGATAGCCAACAAATTCAAAGGGAGAGCAAGAGACTGGGGAGTAGAAAATGAGGTACCTGGGATTCCAGTATGGCAAAGAGAGAAGTGTAATTTTTATTTAAAGGAAAGCAAAGATGACTTTTCCAGGAGAGCGGAAAAGGATCCTCCTCACAAGTGAGAAAAGAGCCCTTGCACCAACATGAGTGTATACTCTCACCCCGGTTCCTCCTACAGTCATCTGTAAGAATTCCCATTGGTTCCCCTTAGGCCTTCGGGCGTGCTGTCCTGGTTTCACAGGCTATGGATTACCTCAGTTGCCATATAACTCCAATTTTCTTCATTCTGTGTCAATAATTATTAACTTATTTTACTAGTGATGGTATGACAGTGTCTGTTAGTCTTGTTCTGTGATGAGGATCCTTATCTCTGTGGGGTTTTGTTTGTTTGTTTTTTTGAGACAGAGTCTCAAGCTGTTGCCCTGGTAGAGTGCTGTGGCATCATAGGTCCCAGCAACCTCCAACTCTTGGGTTCAAGCAATCCTCTTGCCTCAGTCTTTCTATTTTAATAGGAATGGAGTCTCACATTTGCTCAGGCTGGTCTTGAACTCATTAGCTCAAGCTATCCATCGGCCTCGGCCTCCCACAGTGTTAGGATTAGAGGCTTGAGCCCACCACACTGGCCTTATATCTTTCTTATGGGAGGGATCTTTCACAGGCTAGAGATCGTGTGTCACAGGATCAAAGTGCTATTTTACAGGAACAGCACATACTTGGTTAAAGTAGGTCACATGCACCCCAAATTCCTCATTTAGCTTCAGGGCCCTTTCCAACTTCTAGTCCAGGAGACTATAATTCTCTCCCACCTCCCTGTAGCCCCCT
>CAUYON010127916.1:0-24514 GCA_963573935.1 Arctocebus calabarensis | reverse complement strand
TTTTTTTTTTTTGAGACAGAGCCTCAAGCTGTCACCCTGGATAGAGTGCTGTCGCATCACAGCTCACAGCAACCTCCAATTCCTGGGCTCAAGCGAGTCTCCTGCCTCTGCCTCCCAAGTAACTAGGACTAGAGGCGCCCGCCACAACGGCTGGCCATGTTTTGGTTGCAGCCGTCATTGTTGTTTGGCAGGCCCGGGCTGGATTCGAACCCGCCAGCTCAGGTGTAGGTGGCTGGCGCCTTAGCCCGTTGAGCCACGGGCACCGAGCCAGATAAATTTATTCTTATATGGCTCGGCACCCTTAGCTCAGTGAGTAGGGCACCGGCCACATACACCAATGCTGTTGGGTTCGAGCCCGGCCTGGGCCTGCTAAATAACAATGATAACTGCAAGCAAAAAATAAATAAATACACACACACACACACACACACACACACACACACACACACACACATATATATATATATATATATAAATAAAATCTGGGTGTTGTGGTGGGCGCCTATAGTCCCAGCTACTTGGGAGGCTAAGGCAAGAGAATCGCTTAAGACCAAAAGTTTGAGGTGAGCTGTGACACCACTGTACTCTACCAAGGACGACATAGACTCTGTCTCCAAAAAAAAAAAAAAAAAATTATTCTTATAATTAAAGGAATCAGAAGAAAATCTATGAGGACTTCAAAGTTTTTTTTTCTGAATTAATAATGCATGAGCAATTTAATGATAGCAGCTGAGGAGTGACATTATGGATTTGTTTCTGTATATTATTCTGTACTTCCCAGATTTATACAATGAATATCTATTGCTTTTATAATCAGTAAAAATAAACATTATACTTTGAGAAGGTAAACGTTAGACATGTTGTTTGCCATTATCTGGATGCAGAAAAAATTGTATGAGCCATCTAACCTGTTTAGAGCAGAAATACATATTTAAGAAGCTTTGCATGCCAATATTTGTATACACCATGTTAAATTATCATTTGTATTTTTATTCCAGATCATAAAAGAGTATGAAAGAGCCATCATCTTTAGATTGGGCCGTATTTTACAAGGAGGAGCCAAAGGACCTGGTTAGTACTAGGATTCTGGATTGTTTTTCTGGAGACTGGAGTACTTTTTATTGAACCTGACTCCCCTTATGAGGGTCTCTTTGTTGACTTAGAAAAACTTCATATAGTGGAAGTTGCATAACAATAGCAGAGGCTTTAGCCAGTCTTACTATTTTTACTATTTCCTTTCCACCATTCTCTTCCCTTTCCCGCTTGAACTGATAAGATTATCTTACTAGGCCAGGAATAGCTGCAACTATAAAAAATTGAGCATGAGAATTCCACCAAAGAAAGACTTTCAGTAATGCACTTAGCAAACTTCAATTAAACTACTGTGCCCTAGGCTCTGGGAGTTCAAGGGAGACTAAAACACAGTCCCTGTCCTCAAAGATCTTACTATCTAATGGTGGGACACTAACAAGGCAACAGATAACTACAATCCTATGTGATAAATGTTATGATCTGGTAATCCTAGATGGGTGTGAGAAGAGAGACCCAAAGAAGAGTTAACTTATCCAAACTAGTAGTAGGATGAGACAAAGCTTTTTGGAGGTGATATCTAGGCTGAGTCTTGAGGTATGAAAAGATGTTAACCAAGGGGGGAGGTATTCCCAGCAGAGCTAGCAACATGCGCAAAGCAGCGTACAGAAGACAGCGTTGCAGATTCAAGAAGCTGTAAGTAGCTTAGTCCAGCAAGAGTGCGGGATGCGAGGCAGCACCTGTGGTTCAGTGAGTAGGACGCCAGCCCCATATACCGAGGGTGGCAGGTTCAAACCCAGCCCCAGCTGAACTGCAACAAAAAAATAGTGGGCGTTGTGGCAGGCACCTGTAGTCCCAGCTACTTGGGAGGCTAAGGCAAGAGAATCACCTAAGCCCAGGAGCTGGAGGTTACTGTGACGCCATGGCACTCTACCGAGGGTGATAAAGTGAGACTCTGTCTCTACAAAAAAAAAAAGAGTGTGGATTGTGAAGAGGTGAGCTGAGGTGCGTCACGCAGCACTACGTATGGGGGAGTGGGGCAGAGTTTATGTTTTAGGACTGATTGCTTTGTTTGTAGCTTAGGAAATGGATTGCTGGAGAGAAACTACTAGAAATAGAAAGATGAGAAGGAATTATGTTGGTCCAAGTTAAGGGAAAAAAAGAATGACAGTAACAGTGAGGTAAGGAAATGAACTCCACAGGCCCTACTGAGAACAGTTGGATGTGGGTAGTAAACAAGGAGAGGCAAGGATAAATTTCCTGGCTTCTGGCTCCTTTGCTAAGATGAACTGATGACTTTCAGTTCATTAGGTCAACTCTATTAAAATTGAATGGAAAAACGAACCGATTAGGTGCTGATACCTCTGTATCTTTTTTTGCAGGGTTGTTTTTTATTCTGCCCTGTACTGACAGCTTCATCAAAGTGGATATGAGAACTATTTCATTTGACATTCCTCCTCAGGAGGTAAGGTTTTCATTGGCTATGAATAACTGAGATATCATGTGTGAATGTGCTTTATAATCTGGAGATGACTTAGGGTACACAGGAAGATGTACAGAGGTTATATGCAACACCTGTGCCTTTTTATATAAGACACTTGAGTATCCTCGGATTTTGGTATATCCACGGGAGGTCCTGGAAGCAGTCTCCCACGGATGACTGTATTACAAAACATAATGTAATATTAATATCAGGATAACATTAATATCATCATTGTTGTCATTATCATTTTTACTACCATATTTCTCCTTTATGGGTTTCTGATAGAAAATCTTGTTTGGTACGGTATTCTTTCTTAAGTTTTATTCTAGATAAATAGATTAGAACCCAACGAATTAGAAATTGCTTGCTTGACATTTTAGATAAAATGTCTAATATTTTGTATTTCTAATTAGTTTGTGCTTTTTCAAAGTACTTCACGTAGAATCCTTAGAAAGTATGTGGTTGTGGTGAGATAGGAATTCTTCCAAATTACAGTGGCAGAGCCAGGGCTAAAATCCAGCTGTTCCCCCACCAGTGTCTTCCCACACCTCCATTCCAAATGCTTTCTACATTAGCTCCCTGATGGCTATCCTGGTGCCCACATCTTAGGAGACAAAACATGAGGGCTTTGCTGTATTCTCCACACATTTTACCATCTTTCAGGGAAGAGTGCCTCTCAGCAGGAGGCCCTTTTAGGGTAGCTGAGAACTCTGGCATTTTCCTCTATAAACACTGCAGACATCTGGCCCGGTTGCTGTTGAAGCTTCTGCCCTCCGGCTGCACTCTCCTCCCGTGCGAGCTGCTGAATGCAGAGCGGATGGGAACTTGGCTTGAAGTCCTTTTTCCAATCCCCTCTGAATTTACTGTGAAGGGAAATAAATACTCTGCCTGTGATACACAGTAGACGGAGAAGCTGTAGTTGTACGTAGCAACTCTGGCGAAGTCAAAGTAGCAAGCATTTGTTCAGAAATGACACATTTTCCCATCATATCATGGGAAATAATTTTCACACAAATGGTAATATAGTGCACATTTATTTACAAATCCCTAATTTCTCACCCAACTTAGAAATATTTTTAGATTACTATAAAAAAGGATTCCTGTTTTGAAGCCTTAAAGGGCTAAACAGCTATGTAACAATGTTGCTATCACTTCTGTTTACATAGCTCTTTACATTTGCAAAAGAGCTTCATTCACAAATGCCTTCTTATTTGATCTTCACAGAAATTTGGGTGGAATTGGGCACCCATCTCATAAATGAGGATTCTCAAGGTCAAATGGTTTTTTTTTTTTTTTGTAGAGATAGAGTCTCACTTTATCGCCCTTGGTTGAGTTCCATGGCATCACAGAGCTCACAGCAACCTCCAACTCCTGGGCTTAGGTGATTCTCTTGCCTCAGCCTCCCGAGTAGCTGGGACTACAGGCACCCGCCACCCAGCTATTTTTCTGTTTTTGTAGTTCACCGAGGCCGGGTTTGAACCCACCACCTTCAGTATATGGGGCCAGCACCCTACTCGATGAGCCACAGGTGCCACCCAAGGTCAAATGGTTTTAAAGCCTTGCTAGAGGCCACCTAGGATCAGGAAAATGCAGAACTGGAACTACGGTTCAGGTCTCTTGACTCTCCCTCCTATGTTCCTCGTCAATCATTATTCCTAGGACCACATTTCAGTTCAGTTAATCTGTCGTGTGTTGACTGCCTGGCGAGTACGAAGCCCTCTGTCAGTGCTAGAGATACAAGGAACTGCCCTTATAAAATCTATTGTCCAATGGAGAAGTAGAAGCTTGAGTAAGCAGTGCCGCAACAGTAAGGTGGAATGGATGTACAAGGGAGAAGTATTTATCTCTGCCTCATGAGTCAGGGAAGTTTCTCAGAGAAAAGGACACTTGACAAATGACTAGAAATATGCCAGTGTGATGTGAGGAGGGAGAGACTGGACCTCCTGGGCCCAGGTGATCATCCCACCCCAGCTTCCTGACTAGCTGGGCCTACAGGTGTGCCATTGCCCCTGCCGGGCTTCTTTCTTATGATCTAAATCAACTTGTTACAGTTAACAAAGCCAGTGTTTTACTTTAACACCATTATCCAAGATGGAAAAGAATAATGAAGACAGCTCTTACCATGTGTGAGGCACTATCCTGAGAGCTTAAATGTATTAACTTGTTAATTCTAGAAACAGGGTAATGTCGGTACTGTAAGTAATCTCAGCTTTAAAAATAAGGAAAGTGAGTCCCAGCGAGGTTAAGCAGTTTGCATTACTGTTTTCCTGGAACCTCTTACTCAGATAGCTTCTTAGTTCAAAACAAAATTATGCCATATTAAGCATTTTTATATAGCGTGCTATAAATAGATTTTCATGTACCCTCTAGAAACACTCCTCGTGTGCTCATTTTCCCAGTAACACTGTGCTACTCGTGGTTCATCAAACCTAGTCTCTCTCTTAACTCTGTGCCTTTCCACACACTATTCTCTCTGCCTCGAATCGTCTTCCACTCAATCTCTAACCCTCAGAAAATTGTTATTCCTTTATTTAAGATTTGGTTCAGATATCACCCTGGCTACCCACTGGCCAAAAAAAAACAATTTTTTTTTTTTTTTGCAGTTTTTAGCTGGGGCTGGGCCTGAACCTGCCACCTCCGGCATATGAGGCCGGCGCCCTACTCCTTTGAACCACAGGCGCTGCCCAGAAACCAATTTTTTTTATACCTTTCTCCCTGCAACCCAGTACAGTGCCTGCTACTGAGTGGTGTCTCAATATTTATTGAATGATTGAATGAGATGATGGACTTAATGAATAAATGGATGTATTCTATTAAATATTTAAAGATATAATTAACTTTTGAACGCCTTCCTAAAGAAAATCAGCTATCAGAGGTCCTCTAGAACAACATTCCTTACAGCTGGTAAAGAAGTAGTGGTTCACAGATGTGAACTTGCTTCCTTCATTCCACAGATCCTCACGAAGGACTCAGTGACGGTGAGCGTAGATGGTGTGGTCTATTACCGTGTTCAGAATGCAACGCTCGCTGTGGCAAATATCACCAACGCTGACTCTGCAACCCGTCTTCTGGCACAAACTACCCTGAGGAACGTTCTGGGCACCAAGAACCTGTCTCAGATCCTTTCTGACAGAGAAGAAATTGCACACAACATGCAGGTGAGGAATAGCGTCAGCCCTGGTATCCACCGAAAATGGGAAGGTGAAGCACAAGTCAATGGTTGTTTGAGAATCTTTTATTAATTCAAGTTAGGGGATCTCTGGCTTTTTTAGTAAAGTTTTCCAAATTTGATGGGAGGGGACATTTTTCACACTAGCAGCTCATGTGTACAATTTTTTATTCCCTTCAGTGTATGTTTTCCAGAATCAGTATTAACCTTTTTCTTCAGCATAATAGTTCAGAGTCTGTTGAATGTGATAGTGCAGGTATTATCATTATTATTATTATTATTTATTTATTTATTTTTGGGGAGACAGAGTGTCACTGTGTCTCCCTTGGTAGAGTACCATGGTGTCACAGTTCACAGCAAACTCAAATTCTTGGGCTTAAGCGATTCTCTTGCCTCAGCCTCCCAAGTAGCTGGGACTACAGGTGCCCACCACAATGCCCCATTATTTTTTTGTTGTAGCTGTCATTGTCATTTGGCAGGCCCTCGGCTGGGTTCAAACACGCCAGCCCCGGCGTATGTGGCTTGAGCCCTAGCCGCTGAGCTACAAGTGCTGAGCCTAGTGTGGGTATTGTTAAAACTTTTTTCTGTGTGTGAATCCCATGAATTCCCTTGTAACTGTTAGGCTTTCCAATCTTGTTTAACAGTAATAGATGTTGAGTTAAGCCTGGCTTATTCAGGAAAGATAAAGGGCTATAAATCTGAATTCTTAATATTTGTTTAGAATTCATTGTGAGTTACATCTGTTATCTTATTTGACACCGGTAACAATCTTACAAAATAGTGTGGTTCATTCCTGACGTTCTAAAGCAGTGTTTTCAGCCTTTTTTATCTCAGCACACTTAAATTATGTTGATTTAAAAAAAAAAAAAAGTTAAATATATACTTAGTGTGCCTTGAACTTGTTTTGAAAATAATTAATGAGCGTGCCATGAAAAATTTTAATCATTTAAAATCACTGTTCTAAAGGAAGAAAGTCGAAGCGTGAAGAACTAACATGGCTTACACAGAGTCACTTTAGCTCAGGAGCTGGCACTTGTTTTTGTAAGTAAAGTTTCACTGGAATACAGCCACATGCATTTCTTTATATAGATATCCATGGCTGCTTTTGACTGCAACAGCTAGACTAAATAGAAGAGAGGGACTGTATGGCCCTTCTTTTAAAAGTTTACCCAGCCCTGCATTAGCTTATTAGTAACAATCAGCATCAGCTCCCCCAGCACCTTTTCTGCTCCGGATCCCAATGAGTACAGCCACTGTGGACATCTAGGGGGGGATGGCCAGTTTTAGCTTGCTCCTGCTCTTCCCCACAGTGTACTCTGGATGACGCCACTGATGAGTGGGGAATAAAGGTGGAGCGTGTGGAAATTAAGGACGTGAAACTACCTGTGCAGCTCCAGAGAGCTATGGCTGCAGAAGCGGAGGCATCCCGGGAGGCCAGAGCCAAGGTAACATTGTGTGTGTGTGTGGGGGGGGGTGCGCGTAGTTCTCTTGCTTTTCTTATACTGTTTTCTCTCTCTCTTTTTATTTTTATTTATTTATTTATTTTATTTTTGGAGACAGAGTCTCACTCTGTCACCCTGGGTAGAGTGCTATGTCATCATAGCTCACAGCCACCTCAGACTCTTGGGCTTGAACAATCCTCTTGCCTTAGCCTTCCGAGTAGCTGGGACTATGAGCGTGCACCACTATACCTGGCTAGTTTTCTATTTTAAGTTGAGACGGGGTCTTGCTCTTGCTCAGGCTGGCCTCAATCTCCTTAGCTCAAGTAATCCACCTGCTTCATTCAGCCTCCCAAGAGTGCGGAGATTACACGCATGAGCCACTGTACCCAGCCAAGATTTTTCATTTTTATTTTTTATTTTTTTGAGAGAGAGTCTCACTTTCTTGCCCCTGGTAGAGTGTCCTGGCTTCATAGCTCACAGCAACCTCAAACTCTTGGGCTCAAGAGAAGCCATCCTCTTGCCTCAGCCTCCCAAGTAGCTGGGACTACAGGTGCCTGCCACAACACCTGGTTACAAGTTTTCTTTACTTATTAAAAAAAAAAAATTCTTGTCTAACAAAAAAAATGCTGAGATGTTTAGTGAAGGTGAAAGCCCTTCCCCTCACTTTAATTCATATTCTCCCATTATGTTAAGAGGCTGCTATTTCTTTTTTTTTTTGCTCAGACAGAGTCTCACTATTTTGCCCTTGGTAGAGTGCCATGGAGTCACAGCTCACAGCAACCTCAAACTCTAGGACTTAAGCGATTCTCTTGCCTCAGCCTCCCAAGTAGCTGGGACTATAGGCCCACCACAATGCCCAGCTATTTTTTGTTGCAGTTGTCATTGTTGTTTAGCTGGCCCAGGCTGGATTCAAACCTGCCACCCTCGGTATATGTGGCTGGCACCATAATCACTGGGTGCCGAGCCAAGCCACCACTCTTAACATGGTGTATTAGGATTTTATCTGACTAGGTTGTTGGACTACTGGCTTGTTTCACAAAAGTTTATATTGTACGTGGTGGTCTGTACCATACCTTTCTCACTTAGTATCTTCTGAATGTATCAGTACATAGAGAGTGGCCTCATTCTTTCATGACTGCATGCCCCATATTTTATTCTCCCAATTCATTATTAAGGGCAAATTAATGGTTAATATCATCAATCCATCCATTCCTTCCTTTCTTTTGTCTTCTCTTTCATTCTCGCTTCTTCTTCCCCCCTTCCCCCTTTTCCTCTTCTTTACTTGTCTTTTCTGACATCTTTTTTTTTTTTTTCCTTCTTTCTTTCCATCATCATCCCTGCCTATGTCTTACCCCCACATGGGTGGCATGGCCCCTCTGGGAGGCTCTGGGCAAGTATTTTTGAAGCTAACCTACAAAAGAGGATCTTTTAAGATGATACCCATGGACACGTGGATAGCTCACCAAACCCAAGGGTGGGAAGTAGAGTCAAGCCTCGCCAGAAGTGGAGCCAGGAAGGAGAAAACGTCAAGACTGAAAGGAAGTAGTTGTCCCCTTTCTTGGGTCACATGACACTGTAGGTAGTTTGTGGGGAAGAATGCCTGACTGCTAAGGTTATGTGTCTGCTCAGGTGAGACCAGCCGTAATTCCACATTAAAAAAAGAGAGATTCTCTTTGGTCAAAGGGCATAGTCAGATTGTTTTATGGTCCTGTTGTAGCCCCATGCCTGTGGCTGGGGGAGGAAGAGGAAAATAGTAGCCGGTGATAACTGACGAACCACAGAGCTCTGTCTTCTTAGGATGGCCTTTGAACCAAAAGTTGGTCACGGTTATTTCTTAGCCAGCATCAAATAGAAAAGTGGCTCATTTGACATACTGCCTCTAGAATTTTCTATTAACCAGAATTTAGATTTTCCTAATATGGTAACTGATGCTTGTGAAGACAACCTGACAATACTGCAGAACCCTCAAATGTCTTCTTTCAAAACCATCACATTGAGAAGATGAAGCTATATTTATGATAATGTTATTAATGTGCCCCAGTGTCTGATTATTTTGAAATTTAAGAATTGATTTTACCTAGAATCTGCCATTAACCAAACAGTAATGAACATACATAGACTATGGAGAAGGTCATCTCCTAAAGGATCCTCGGAGATTATCTTCTGGGGGTGACAAGTACCTAGCCCAGATGCTGCCACTCCACCCTCCTATTCCCATGCCAGTAATTAACCACAGCGCTGTTTTCCACTGAACTTAGACTTGGCCTCTATAGAACCCTTCTATAGCACTCCAACAACCCTCAATTGCTTAGAGTCAGCCCTAAAAATGAAAGTTGTTTGCCATTCCACTATTCAAATGAAAAGTTGAGGTCCGGAAAAGATAAGTGAATTCCTCAAGATCACCCAGTCAAATAATAGCAGTGGAAATTAGAATTCCCCTCTGCTCCCCACTGCCACCTTGGGGACTACCCAGATGGGTGGGGCCTCTTACGCAGCATTCTTCTTATCAGTTCAGAAACCAGAGTTTCTGTCTTCCCTTTAGAACAGTTAACAAAAGCTAAAGGAAGCTGATTAGATTCAGGATCACAATCACCTGTTGGATGAGGTGGTAGGGTTAGTAGTCTGGACTAACCTAACCTGGGCCGTGACTTTCTGACTTTTAGAGACAGAGTCTCACTTTGTCACCCTCAGTGGAGTGTTGTGGCTTCACAGCTCACAGCAACCTCCAGCTCTTGGGCTTAGGTGATTCTCTTGCCTCAGCTTTCCGAGTAGCTGGGACTACAGGCACTCACCACAACGCCTGGCTATTTTATTGTTGCAGTTTGCCTGGGGCCAGGTTTGAACCTGCCACCCCATCACGCCCTACTCACTGAGCCACAGGCGCTGCCCATGACTTTCTGACTTTAAAGTTAGTGTTTAACTGTAGAATCACAATGGGCTTAGCTGTGCTATAAGATACAGTAACCCTGCCACAATCATGAGCTTATTTTCATGTTCTCATGGAAGATAAGGGGTCCCAGTTTCTTCAACAATTGCAGAGGAAAGGAGAGATAGGGCAGGCGAGCCTGTATATTAAGACTTCAGAGTGAGATTCCTTAAGTTAATTAGCTATTATGGAAATGCCAATTCAAATTACAAGCTGATGCCACACTACAGCTACCAGAATGGCTTCAAAATAAAATGAAAAAATCAAGTGTGGGTGAGAAAGGAACTGGAAAGGCTCAAAATTCTGCTGGTGGGAGTATCAATTGGTACACTTTGGAAAACAGTCTGGCGGTATCCACCAAAACTTAACATTTGTCTATCCTGTGAGCCAGTAGCTCCATTCCTGTGTGTATGTATAACAGAACTGCACTCATATGTTTACCAAAAGACGTGCACTAGAATGTTCACAGCAGCACTTGGTAGTTGCCCCGAACTGGAAAGTCCCCCAATGTGCATCACTAGCTGAATGGATTAAGTGTGGTTTATTCACGTGGGGGAATACTACATAGCGAAGAGAAGGCACGATCTCGCTGTGGATAGCTCGTGGTGCAGAATGTCTGACTGCCAAGTTTGATAGGTCTGCCAAGATGAACAATAAAGTGGACAGACCGGCCCTAGTTCCTTGACAGAAGAGAGATTCTCTTCAATCCGGCTTTGGCCCAAACTCCAAATGTGGATCTCACTTTGCCCCCCACACACACCTTTTTTTTTTTTCCAGATTAATATGAGGGTATAAACAATTGGGCTACATTGTTTACATTTATTAGGTAAAGTCCAGGTAGTAGTTGAGCCCTTCACCTAGGAGGTGTGTCAGGTACCCTTACGTTATGCTGGTTAGGAGAGGTCACCAACCCCCCATCCTCCTCTCCCTCCTTCCCTCCTCCCCACTTGAATTAATTGCATTTTTCTCCCCTGCAGACAGGACGTTTGTCTCATACTGGTTTCCTATTAGAACTGAGTACATTGGATACTTTCTTTTCCATTCTTGTGATATTGTAATAAGGAGAAGGTTCTTTAGCGCCATCCAGGTTAATATAAAAACTGTAAAGTTGACTTTGCCCTTTGAGTGAAAGAAGCCAGTCGCTGACTGTCAACTTACTTTTTTTATTTCTTGAGACAGTCTCAAGCTGTCGCCCAGGCCCTGGATAGAGTGCTGTGGTGTCACAGCTCACAGCAATCTCAAACTCTTGGGCTCAAGCGATTCTTTTGCTCCAGCCTCCCAAGTAGCTGGGACTACGGGCACCCGCTGTAACACCTGGCTATCTTTTGGTTGTAATTGTCATTGTTTGGCAGGCCTGGGCCAGATTTGAACCCACCAGCTCTGGTGTATGTGGCTGTTGCCCTAGCCACTGAGCTACGGGTGCCGAGCCTGTCCCATTCACTTTACTATACATTAGGCAAACCTCTCTTTAAAGTTCTTAGAACAACTCTTGGGCGGCACCTGTGGCTAAGTAGGGGCGCCAGACCCCTATACCAAGGTTGGCGGGTTCAAACCGGGCCCCGGCCAAACTGCACCAAAAAATAGCCAGGCATTGTGGTGGATGCCTGTAGTGCCAGCTATTTAGGAGTCTGAGGCAAGAGAATCGCCTAAGCCCCAGAGCGGAGGTTGCTGTGAGTTATGACACCATGGCTCTCTACTGAGGGTGACATAGTGAAACTCTGTCTCCAGAAAATAAATAAATAAAAATAACATTTTTAGACCAACTCTTAATGGCTTGAAATGTGTTATCTTTTGTGCTTACATTTTTCCTTATTTCCTTTTCATAACTGGGAAAAATGCCTGGCATGTGCCCTTAGGCTTGTGTTTCTGGACCTGGCAGAGAGTGAGAGGGTGGAGTATAAATATACAGAAGATCACTTTTCTCTGTTCTCCCTCTGACCAGCCCTTCTGGTCTACAGAAGGGAACCAGAAGTACCCATCTAGCATATGTGGAAAATGCCAGATTTTAAAATGAAGATCTATTAAAATAAAGTATTGATTGACATGGGATTACTGCACATTTGACAAAAGCCACATACACCCACAGATGGCTTGCTTTGCTCCCTAAGATGCTGTCAGCAGAATGCACTTGCACTTGGCCTATATCAGACAAAGCCATTGGTGTTGTGTTCACATCTTTGGCAGCTTGCTCAGAGCAGCTTTTCTATAAACAAAATGTGCCCAGCCCAGTGGGTCTGGCTTCCCAGCCAAGAGATTGTGTACTGATGGGTGGTGGGAAATGAGATATCTTTGCACTCCATGTCCAGATGAAGAAAGTGCCTAATTGGATATCTGAGATGACATGGAGAAAAATCACAGCCTGCTGCTCTTGTGGCAGGGGTTTGATGCCTTCTCTGCCAAGCTTGCCTTGGAATCCAGGTCTGTGGTTCTCTTTGAGCGTATCATGTCCTCTGTGTAGAACATGATGGGTAGCCTTGATAAATTAAGATTTCTAACCTGTAAACTAGATTCTCTAAGTACCATATCCTCTATCTTCTGTCTCCGTAAGGGGCTCTGAACCATACAGCCGAAACCTAGAAACCTGAGACTCAGCCTCTGTTCTCCTTTCCTCTCCATACCTAGCCTCCAAATTCTATTCATTCTCTCTCCTGAATAGCTCTCTAATCCATTCTGTCCTGCATCCCTATCCCCCACGATTCACATGCATTGCTCTGAAACAGGTCCACTAACAACCCCAAATCTCATCCATCCTCAGACATCAGAGTGTTGTCTCAAACTAGGTCTCCTGGAGAGGTCACTCACCACCTTAGACCATTCCGCTGCTTTCCGGAGCCTGCAGGACCAAGACCAGGCATTCAGGCCTCTGCGGCCTTTCAGACCTTTCCCCACCTCCTCACACAGCCTCTGACAGTTTTCTGGAATTACCTCGGTACCATTCCATGTGTCCTGCCTACAATGTTCTTCTTTGACCAGACAGCAAGTGTTCCATCCTTAATATTCAACTTCCATAACCTCACACCTCACTATCTGCAAAAGTTGCTTTATTCTCGGAGCCAGCACGGTGCCTTGTGCAGATTTCTGTCAGCGTTCATCACACTGCGGTGAAACGATCTGTTTCCATGTCTGTCTGCCTTACATGACCAGGAGCTGAAGGGGGCCTAGGGATTCCACTCTGTATCTCTACACAGAGCTTACGAACATCTAGAAGCCCCCCAAGTTTGCTGTATAAACCGAACAAAATGTCATTGGGAATAAGACCATTGCTTCTAATTCTGATATTCACAGAGTATTATGAACCATTAATATTTTGAGAGCTATGTGAGGATAACCTTATGAAAGTGTACTTTTAGTCTTGATTATGGTATCTTTATACCTTTTCTTCTAGAATTATGAATGAAAAGTAACTGCCTCAAATCTTTTGTGCATTAAGGCATTAAGTTGGATCCAAAAATCAGGTCTTGGCTGGTCGTCCACAGCTCAGGGTTTAAAGTGCTGGCCCCGTGCACCAGGGGTGGCAGGTTCGAACCTGGCCTAGGCCTACTTAACAAAAGGCCAGCTGCAACGGCTCCTGCCTGTAATCCCAGCACTCTGGGGAGCTGAGGCAGGTAGATTACCTGAGCTCAGGAGTTCAAGACCAGGCTGAGCTAGAGTAAAACTTCATTTCTAAAAAGATAGCAGTGTTGTGTTAGGCACCTATTAGTCTCAGCTATTTGAGAGACTGAGGCAAGAGGATCACTTGAGCCGAAGAGTTTAAGGTTGCTATGAGCTGTAATGCCATGGCACTCTACTACCCAGGGCATCAAAGTAAGACTATCTTAAAGGAGGAAAAGAAAATTAGGTCTGGACTGGTCATTTATTTCCATATAATGGCCTCCATCCATTCATATTTTGCCGTGAATTATTTTATTACCCTAAAAGTTTGAATTATTGCCATGACGTTACAGTTCACAGCAACCTCAAACTCCTGGGCTTAAGTGATTCTCTTGGCTCAGCCTCCCAAGTAGCTGGCACTATAGGCGCCAGCCATAATACCTGGCTATTTTTTGTTGCAGTTGTCATAGTTGTTTTAGCTGGCCTGGGCCGGGTTTGAACCCACCAGCCTCAATGAATGTGGTTGGCGCCATAACCTCTGTGCTACGGGCGCTAAGCTTAGAATTATATATTTTTTAATTTCCTATGATTAGAAACAGGGTTTTACAAAATTTTCAGAATTTCTCCTATGTAAAAGATAATTTTTTAATAGAAATGCTGCTCTTAATGAGACGAATTAAATCATACATGCATGAATGCCTATTATTACTAGAATGAGATGGGATTCGGCATCAAATTTATTCCTATTTTTACAGATAAAAGGGCACTAAGAGAAACCTTGTTTCCATAAATAACTAGATGGAGATAGAAGTTTTTTTTGTTGTTTTTTTTTTGTTTTGTCGCCCTTGTTAGAAATAACCTCAAACTCTTGGGCTTACGCGATTCTCTTGCCTCTGCCTCCCAAGTAGCTGGAACTACAGGTGCCTACCACAACGCCTGACCATTTTTTTGTTGTAGTTGTCTTTGTTTGGCAACAACAAACCTGCCAACCCCAGTGTATGTGGCTGGTGCCCTAGCCACTGAGCTACAGGCGCCAAGCCAAGATGGAAGTTTTGTTTAAAGTAATATCATACAATTCTTAGCACTTTCTTCAAATTTATGTGCTAAAAACTTCATAGAGCAGTCTTTTACCAAAAAATACTTTTTTGTGTTTTTGAGACAGTCTCACTATATTACCCTTGGTAAGCGTGCTGTGGCATCACAGCTCACAGCAACCTCAAACTCTTGAGCTTAAGGGATTCTCTTGCCTTAGTCTCCCAAGTAGCTGGGACTACGGACACCCACCCCAATGCCTGGCTATTTTTTTGTTGCTGTTGTCATTGTTGATTTTAGCTGGCCTAGGCTGGGTTCGAACCCACCAGCCTCAGTTATGTGGCTGACCCCCCACCCTCTGAGCTACTGGGCACTGCCCAAAAAATATTTTTTAAGCCTCAGCTCCTGTAGCTCAGCGGCTAGGATGCCGGCCACATACACTGGGGCTGGCGCGTTGGAACCCGGCCCGGGCCTGCCAAACAACAATGACAACTACAAAAGTAAAAGCCCAAAAGTTTGAGGTTGCTGTGAGCTGTGACGTCACAGCACTCTACTGAGGGAGACATAATGAAACTGTCTCAAAAAAAAAAAAAACCTTTTAAATAATCAGCTTTCTTCAGTAAGGTCCTCTTTCCTTCCTTTGAAGTCAAAGAATTGAAAATTCACTTGACTGGCCAAAGCATTTATATTCAGCCATTAAAGTTAATCACGTTCTCAAACTCACGCAGAGTATTTTGAGTCATTCTTTGGTTCGGTACCCTATGAAATGGAAGAAAGGCAATAGTAAAAGAGAACGTTTGACCCAGGCACATACCAGGCAAGTTGCTTTCAGGAAAAAGAACATAAGTAATTTGAATATCTAAGAATTGGTTTCCTTAAAAATGTTCCAACATACTCCAGGGGCAGTTTTGTGTGCCCCCGAATGTGTACATGCCCCAGTTTGAAGACTGTAGCATGTCACCATGTGGTTTTCTCCAGTTTGACCTCTGCTTTCCCCTGTCCATAGGTCATTGCTGCTGAAGGAGAAATGAATGCATCCAGGGCTCTGAAAGAAGCTTCCATGGTAATCACAGAATCTCCAGCAGCCCTGCAGCTCCGATACCTCCAGACACTTACCACCATCGCTGCTGAGAAAAACTCAACGATTGTCTTCCCTCTGCCCATAGATATGTTGCAAGGCATCATAGGAGCAAAACACTGAGCCTCGAGGTAGATGAGCTCTATCCTTCCAAGGATGAAGCGAGGGACCAAATTAGCCTTTAACTCATAAGGAGAGGGTAGGGCAGGGAACCTTGAATATTCTCCATCTTTCCTCTTTCATATGTCAAGTATAATGTTCTTAGGATGTATAGTAATCATGAAAGCAGATAAAGGAGTTGTTAGCTCGTAAATAGAGATGTGATTTATGTAAGTAACCTTTTGTTCTTTATAAAAGTTTGTATTTTTAGATTGTTATGCACTAGGTTAAATCTACTTCTTTGGACTTCAATTGAGTCATTCTGAACCCTCTCAGCACTATGCCAGAGGCACGATCATAGGCTCTAACTGCCCCCTGACACTGTTGGCTGCATAAATGCTTTGCAGAAAGTGATGACCTTATGCTACAACCACCTTCTCTGGGCTGTATGTGCCTTACCTCCAGGGAATCTTAAGGAAATTCCCCTAATACGCATTTGCTTTTTAAATGCAAACGATATTTCGGAATTATCCTCACTTGAGAGTAGGCATTTTCTTGCCATGTACCTGTCAGAACTAGAAGCAATGGTCAAGATTTGAAAAAGATCACCTTGACCTTTTGAAGACTTCTCAATTCACTATTATAGTGGTCCTTTTTAAAATGATATGTGCATTTTAAAACTTATTTGAGCCTTTATGAGTAAATGACTCCTCTGTGGTCTTTTAAACCACCTAAATATTTGTCACAAAAGTGCTTTTTTCTCACTTTAGCCTATTTTCCTATATCAGGTTTTAAGTAGTTTTAATTTTTTTAATAAAATTTTCTCTTAAGTTCTATAAGCAATTGTTACATACCCATTTGGATAGCCTATGGACTAAAATACTTTTTCAAAAAATATCTTCAGGAAACCATTATATTTTTATTGTCTGCATGCTATTAACTTTTGTACCCTGTGAAATATCTTGGTTACAAGCCCATTCATTAAGTAGTATAAGGAATTCATAGTATATTTGGTACATAACCTCTAATAAGCCTGGACAAACACCGTCAAACTTAGGATATCTGTGCAAATGTAGGTCCTTTTTATTTGCCTAGTCATTCTCTCATTTATGTTGATCGTGAAAAAGGAAGTGGTCAGCTCCTCTGGACTACAATTTCTTGATGTGTAATATTAGGAAACACTTCCATTTTGCAAATGCCCATGAATCTGAGCAACCTGGCGTTCCACCTGCTGGCCCGGAAAGCTGGCTGGTGACATTTGTAACCCTTGCACTTTGAGACTTAAGTTCACCTAGAGAAATCTAAGAATTACAGCTTCCTTTCCCAGCACCACCCTTCCTATCTCTCCTAAGCTTAGTCATTCTGTCAATTCCAGTATATGGATGTCTCTTCCCCCGCACCCCTTTTCCAAGTGCCTTGTACCACCATATATCCTGGTTCCTAGCTGAGCTTATTAAAGGTTTATGAAGCATTGCAGTTTGAAATTCAAGTCACGTTTATATTATGAATTTTAAAATGGTAGTTTTATCTCTTTTTCACCCAGACCCTGGCTGAAAATCTCTTCTCAGGCTTAAAGTAATAATGATTTTGGTTCTTTGAATTTCTCCATATCTTCAGATACCAAAATGACCTTCACTTTCTGCCTTGGGAATTTATAGCCCAATAGGCTAAAATTAAATTGCCTGGGAGGTGGGAAGCCTAGGAGGAGATCTGGGTGTTAGTGCAAGAGTTTTTCCCAAGTGCCTCCCTTTCCAGCAATGTACATAATAAAGTGTATGTGCTTTAGCTAATTTTCTCTGGATGAGAGTCTGTTTCTCTTTGCATTTGGTGTATGGGGGTTTCATTTTTCACAAGTAGGACATGGATCCTCTCGTTTTGAGCTGGCCACCTCGGCTGCTTCCTGTGTTCTTCGTGGGCCAGAGAAAGGGAAGACACTGCCACGGTCCGTCTGCCATCTCCCATGTCCAGGGCGTCCCCCTGTGTGCCAGCCCACACACAGGGCTCCATGGGGGTTGGAGATCATGTAACCCCCAAAGCTTTGGCTTGCCTTTATTTCCCTTTGTCAAAGGGAATAAGGAGCCCACTTCTTGCCACCTAGATAATCACACAGACATACCCTCTACTTTAAAAGAGAGAAATACTGATAGAAAACTGATGAATTTTACCTGCAACATTTAACTTTTTTTTTTTAGAGAGATAGTCTCACTTTGTTGCCCTGGGTAGAGTGCCGTGGCATCACAGCAACCTCCAACTCCTGGGCTTAGGAGATTCTCTTGCCTCAGCCTCCCGACTACAGGTGCCTGCCACAATGCCCGGCTATTTTTTTGCTAGGGCTGGGTTCGAACCCGCTACCCTCGGTATATGGGTCCGGCGCCCTACTCACTGAGCCACAGGTGCTACCCCAACATTTAAGTTTTGAAGAACTGTCTTGAATTAATGGCTACAATTTGTGGTGCACTCGTCATTTGGTGCTGAAATACTTGTACATATAGTTTATCATTTGATTGACAAAATAGCTCGACAGAGACTGTTATCTCCATTTTATAGATGAGGACACTAAGGCCCAAAGGTTAAAACTTAGCGAAAGTCATATGGTTGGGAAGTAGCAGAGGTGAGACTCAAAGCCAGACCTGTCTAATGCCAGACACTCCTCGGGTGTATCAGTGTCAATTCTTGTGACACTGCCTGTTTCCATGGTCTCCTACATTACTACCCCCACCAGTCATCCTATGGGTAGATAACACCTTTGTAAGACTGTCAAAGTTTGTCCTTACACTCACACCCAAAAAGGCCATAAACTTAAACTCTAGTTTGGGGCCATCTGATAAAGCCAAAGTTAAGTACAAGTGAGAGGAATCAATGGGTGTTTGTAAGCACGCCATGTTACAACATACTACCTGGAGCAAGAAGAAACCGGGTTTCCACCGACTTTGAGCCCTTTAAACTACAGCATCTCTTGGGATCTATGCAACAATAGGCCTTGCCAAGGTCCCTTAGCTAGTAAATAATATTAATCGAAGTTACACAAGAATTAATCTTAAACCAGACTCTAAATTCAATTACTGTTCTTTAATTTGCTTCTAAGTAATTATAATTTTTATTACTGCTTTAAAAATGGAGTTTAGGGCTCAGCGCCTGTGGCTCAAGTGGCTGAGTCGCCAGCCACATACATCTGAGCTGGCGGGTTCAAATGCAGCCCGGGCCCACCAAACAATGACGGCTGCAACCAAAACATAGCTGGGCGTTGTGGCGGGTGCCTGTAGTCCCAGGTACGTGGGAGGCGGAAGTGGGAGAGTTGCTTGAGCCCAGGAGTTTGAGGTGGCTGTGAGCTGTGATGCAACAGCACTCTAACCAGGGCAACAGCTTTGAGGCTCTGTCTCAAAAAAAAAAAAAAAAAGAACGGAGTGTAAGCTCGGCGCCCGTAGCACAGTGGTTACGGTGCCAGCCACATATACTGAGGGTGGCAGGTTCGAACTTGGCCCCGGACCAACTAAACAACTTCAACCAAAAAATAGCTGGGTGTTGGGGGCGGGGGGGTGCCTATAGTCCAGCTACTTGGGAGGCTGAGGCAAGAGAATCGCTTAAGCCCAAGAGTTTAAGGTTGCTGTGAGCTAAGACAATGCATAGCACTCTACCAAGGACGACTTAGTGAGACTCTCAAAATAAACAAACAAACAAATAAATAAATAATAAAAATTGAGTTTAAATCAATTATTTGTAAAATCATAGAAGCACCCTTTGGAATTCTACAGATAGCAGTTTGAAAAACACTTGCCCTTGAGTGCTTTTCAAGTGCTTTTCTTACTGCACAATCCAACTTAGAATGTGACCTTAGATGAGTCATGTCCCCTCTCACCTCAGTTTCCTCACCTATAAAATAAGAAAATGGTAGCCTCAGACTTCTTGAGAATGGACTGGAACCCTCACGGCTTTGTCTGAAAATTTCACATAGAAATTTGTATGAGGTCAGGCAATCAAGTTTGCAAATTCATCCTAGAAAAAGTGCTATGTACCTCATAGCTGCTGAGTATATCTACGGTCACCATCACAATCCTCCCTTTGGCCATCTGGCGACTGCAGTGACGTTCAGCAATGAGGTCCATAGACTCGTTCTAGGGTGAGCTGACTGGCTTCATTGTTGGCTTTTGTACGCTTTCGGAAGTACACTGACCCCACTCCCCTGCCCTTCTAAAGACTTAAGAACCACCCAACTAGATCATCTCTAAGATGATTTCTAACTTCAAAATCATACAATTACCTGGAGAGTTTTTATTTTGTAGGGACTAAGGCAAAGGGAACTAGTATTGAGTGCCAAGCACCATGCAAAGCACTTGACACATTTTTTTTTTGTTTCTATTTATAACCCCATTTGGCTGTACCATCCAGGCCAGGGGGAAAGCCCTGCATTCTTGCAGTTGTTACGAGTCTCTTACTGTGACGCTGATAACACTGGGTTCACAGCAAATCCGGGCTCTCAGACCAGGCGAGGCTTTACAGGAAGGAGTTATACTTCCTGATAGGATGTGACCCTTTCACTCTACCCTACAGCCAGAAGACTTTGATGAGAAAGGAAATTGAAACCACTGTTGACACTGAAAATTACTAGATGCCATATGAAAGTAAGGAACCATTACTGTTAATAATTTTTATTTTCAGCATCTGCCCCCAAGTCTGCAACAAAATGTTTGTCCTTCCAGGATGCGTTTACCCTCCCTCCTTCCTCGGAACACGGACTCTGTTCAGACACCTCCCTCCAGAGCTCTCACTCAGAAGAGGAATTCACTGCCCACTGCTGGGGTGAACCTAACTAGCCCCTGGTGGTTCCACCCGCCCATCCCAGGATGCCAGTGGAACTGGCTGTGTGGCCCAAGGTGGGCTTTGAAGCCTGAGGAAAGGGTTTCTGTGGACTTGACAGCACTTCCTCCTCTCTTCTGAAAAATTTTCTAGCAGTAGTCCTTTCTGTAGCTCTAGGCACTGTCACGGGATATGGAGTCAGAATGCTTCCAGATATTTCACTACAAGACTGGGGAGAAGCAACGGGAACCCCAGACCCACTGGATTGAGTGAACCATGAAACCCCCTGGATTCTGGGCCGTCATTTATGAGAGCACATAGATGTGCTTATGGTTTAATCTGGTTTGAGTGGGCTGTACGTTGCTTATAGTCAAAAACATCCTTTCTGATCTATACTGCAGTGGGTCTTACCTCCATGGACCTATTCTAGGTTCTACTAAAGGCTAGGCTCTTTAATTGTTTTTTAAACCATTCCTGAGCACTTACAATGGGCCAAGCATTGTGCTAAGCATTACCTCACTTAACTGTCATAAAAATACAAAGCGGGGCATTGCCTGTAGCTCAGTGGTTAGGGCACTGGCCACATGCATTAGGGCTGGTGAGTTCGAACCCAGCCTGGGCCTGCTAAACAACAATGACAACAGCAAGAACAAATAGCCAGGCACTGTGGTGGGTGCCTGTAGTCCCAGCTACTTGGGAGGCTGAGGCAAAAGAATCACTTAAGCCCAAGTGTGAGGTTGCTATGAGCTGTGATACCACTGCACTCTAGCGAGGGTGATATAGTGAGACTCTGTCTCAAAAAAAAAAAAAATTCTAAGTGAGTAGGCACTGTTCTTATTCCTATTTTGTAGCTAAGGAAGTTGCCAAGAATGTAAGTAAGATTACACCACTTGTGATCAAGTAAGTGACAGAGCCTGAACTTGAACTCAAGTCTAACTCCAAAGCCCAGCTATTAGCCACTACATTATACCACATCCAGCTAGGTAATATATTAATATAGAATTACCATCTTCCAGATAGGTAATCTGGGCCTCAGGAAAAAAAAATTGTTATATCTATAATGCCTTACACAAAATAAGTATTTATAGAACAATCTTGGCTCAGCACCAGTAGCACAGAGGTTACGGCACCAGTCACATGCACTGAGGATGGTGGGTTCGAACCCGGCCCAGGCCTGCTAAACAACAATGACAACTGCAACAAAAAAATAGCCAGGTGTTGTGGCAGGCGCCTGTAGTCCCAGCTACTTGGACTTGGGAGACTGAGGCAAGAGAATCTCTTAAGCCCAAGAGTTTGAGATTGCTGTGAGCTGTGACGCCACAGTACTCTTCCAAGGGCGACATAGTGAAACTCTGTCTCCAAAAAAAAAAAGAACGGTCTTGAAGAGGCTACTCGCACTGTTATCCAGAATCACTGGCCTCCAACAAGGTTCAGTGGACCTATCCCCATCTCTGCATATTGGTTGATAGTGACAGGTGGCTGGACCCTCGCCATCAGGTATAACATTTCTGCTGACCATGAAAGGACCTCTAGACTGCTCCAGTAAGTGCTATGCCAGGGAAGCCTAGCAGTCACCTGGACAGGCGTGCCTGGAGACACAGTACTTAAATGCTCCTAGCAGTGCTACTGGCAGGAGATTTCTCCTGGGGGCTTCACGCTCTGCTCTCACACCCTCGGCATCCTCATCACTAAGGTCCATCTGCCTTATTTGGTTGAACTTTAGTTCTCGTCCGTTCTGTTTTTGTTCTTGAGAAATCTGGTGTGTTTTATGGGAGCTCAGGCCTCAATCCCAAATGACAACTCATTGGGGCATATTCTGCCTGATTGGTCTCAGTATGGGTACCTGGTCTATAATGAAAACGGCAATGAAATTTTACAGTAACACAGCCTGGCCTATGTATCATCTTGATGCTTGGAAAAAGTGACCTTTGAATGAATCCTTGAATTATTATAATGATTTTACATTGTTTAAAATAAGTAGTCTCCTTAAAATACTTAGGTTTTGTTTCTTGGTAGGATTTATGAGTTTACAAGCGATAATTTTAAAACTATGTCTACATATCTGATTTACAGGGCATAAAAATGTTTAGCAGAAAAATAACTTAAAATGATAATTAAAGCCGACATAAACTACTAAGATTAATTAGGTAATTAAAAGATTAATAATTTGTGGCTCAGCGCTCATAGCACAGTGGTTACAGTGCCAGCCACATAGACCGAAGTTGATGGGTTCAAAACCCGGTCTGGGCCAGCTAAACAACAATAACAACTGCAATAACAACAAAAATAGCCAGGTGTTGTGGCGGGTGCCTGTACTCCCAGATACTTGGGAGGCTGAGGCAAGAGAATCACTTAAGCCCAAGAGTTTGAGGTTGCTGTGAGTTGTGATGCCACAGCACGCTATGAGGGAGACTCTTGTCTCAAAAAAACCCAAAGATTAACAGCACCTATGGCACAGTGAGTAGGGCACCGGCCCCATACACCAAGGGTGGAGGGTTCAAATCTGGCCCTGGCCAAACTGCAACACCAAATAATAATAATAATAATAATAATCTGAATAAAAATATATGTTTAAAAGCCAGCAAATATAAATTCTGCATCTATCTGTCTGTCTGTGTGTCTATATGTGTCATGTGTCTGTGCTATTTTATTACCAAAATATGCAAAAAAGCTCTAATTATTGGTTTTAACAAGAAAGAAAAGTAAGCGCTTAAATCAAATATTTTATCAGGAAAACAAAAAAGAACTCAAATGTTCAGGTGGTTTTGGTATTCTTTGATAAATAAAACTAGTTTTAAAACTGTATTAAAGTTCATATGTTTAAAGATTATGGAACTGCCACCTCGGTAATACTTCTAAACTTTGCTGAATATGACTGTGTACTTATGTCCTTGATTTTGAGCCTCGGCATTCTGAGGTCACAGCTAGGTGGCTGTGGTGAAGCCTAGGGACATGTTTTCCTTGCCTAGGCCAGAAACTACAAGGCACAGTCTAGCCTACGAGACCTTCTTCCCTGCTCCAGCGTTGGCCCCTGGCTGTTCAGGCAGAAACTGAACCTTCCAATCTTCCTGCTTTGTGTCTTGCACTCTGCACCTGGTAAATGGATTAAGGACACAGACAGGTCTTGTCCTTTGCAACCACTTTTTAAAAAATGTTTTAAGACAATTTATTAGAACATAGCCCCTCATTCAGAAGCCAATGAGATGTTAAGACAGCAGAAAGGGATGTGGGATGAGTAGGCCCTGTGAGGTACCAAAGAGAAAGTAACAGCCTCAGTTATGAAATTTCATTTTATTCTAATAAAGACTAACATATGCCTGGTAATCTAGTGACAGTGCATAAGCTAACTAGTCACATTAATTCTAGAAACACATATTAACATGCAAATAAGGCATTATAGAATAATGAAAGGTTTACTGTAATCCTTTTCAAAACTCTGTTTTGAAAGATCAATAGTGAGGCTGGGCACCTGTGGCTCAACAGGCTAAGGCGCCAGCCACGTGCACCTGAGCTGGTGGGTTCAAATCCAGCCTGGGCCTGCCAAACAACAATGACGGCTGCAACCAAAAAATGGCCGGGAGTTGTAGCAGGCGCCTATAGTCCCTCCTACTTGGGAGGCAGAGGCAGGAGACTCGCCTGAGCCCAGGAATTGGAGGTTGCTGTGAGCTGTGATGCCACGGCACTCTGTCCAGGGTGACAGCTTGAGGCTCTGCCTCCAAAAAAAAAAAAGTTAAAAAAAAGATAGATCAACAGTGAATTTTGGAAAATCAAAAGAAAAGGAAAATAAGCTTTTCTCCCCCAGGATACATAAAAATTACTCGCTGGCATTTGTGTGTTCCTGGAGTAAAATGGGCCAAAATTTCAAAGGCAG